>WNNG01000079.1:0-37179 GCA_018208015.1 Medicago ruthenica
ACCCGGTCATGGTTTTGGGCCCAAGTTGTAAAGGGCCAAAACCATGGCTAGGAAGCCCTCGTGAACTTCTAAAGGCGCCCCCAGAGGGTGCCCTTTAGGAAGGTCACCTAGGGCTATTTTGACTGTAAAGTGGGCCCTGTGCCCTCCTGGAGGGCGTCCAGGGCGTCCAGCCTTATTCCAGGGGTTTATACCCTTATCTTTAGGATCTCAAGTCTTGGATGGTGAGATCTACGGTCCAATTATATATGATTTACAAGTAAAAAATGTAATGAAGGCAATACTTAAATAATTACAAGGAGGCCATTTTCTTGGTGTGTTTGTATATATTGCCATTGACATGATGTTTGGGCCACCAATAAGAATATACAATTAATTTTATTTCAATGCAATGAAAACTTTTCACTCTTTATCACTACTGCAATAAATGATATGTGATTGGAATCAAATACAAGTCATCTTTTCTTATAACAGATGCTCCATATAGCTCAGTCATATCCAAATCCTCACTTTTCATCCCACTTGGAAGTTTCCAATCAAAGTGACACAATAACAAAGCAAGGACCAATTCAACATTTGCCAAACCATAGTTCATGCCTGGACAAATTCTCCTTCCAGCACCAAATGGAATATGCTCAAAATTTGCTCCTTTGAAATCAATAGAATTATCAATAAATCTTTCAGGATAAAACTTATCTGGCTCAATCCAATAGTTTGGATCCCTTCCAATTGCCCAAGCATTAATTATAACCTTACTTTTGATTGGTATGTGATAACCATTAATCTCACATGTTTTCCCACACACCCTTGGTAAGAGGACCAGGTGGATGCATTCTTAAGACCTCTTTGATGATTGCTTTCAAGTATATTAACTCAGAAAGGAAAGTTTCATCAATTTTTCCTCTCTTTTTGAATATTAATCTTAATTTATCTTGTGCTTTCTTCAATACTCTTTGATTCTTTGATTCTTCATCATCTCAGCCAATGTCCAATTAATTGTAGTTGCTGCTGTGTCACTTCCACCAGTGAAGATATCCTGAAAAGTATAGACAATTTAAAGTTTCAAATTGGTGAAAACTTCAAGTATATCCATACCACATATAAAAAGGGCTACTCAATTTCATGCCACCAAGGTCCTGTTTGGATAAAAAGCTAAATCAAGCCTCTATTATAACATAAATGCTTATCATATTAGTACATACGTAAAAGTTATTTTTATATAAGTTATAATTTGTTATCACAAGCTATTCTGAACAGCTAATTAAAACAAGTTAAAAATAGGGTATTCACATGTTATAAACGATTATCATAAGCTCTCTCGAACAATTTATATAGTGGTTATGTTAGTAGATAACCACAAATAAGTCAATTCAAACATAATCTAAATAAATATAAGCCATTTATGAAATGTTCACACCTGAAAGATAGTAAATATGCTTACAAAGATTATAGCCTTGATATTGCTCTTAGTTAAGCAAAAATCCATATTATTGTTGCTACCATCCTCAAATTTCAAGAGAACATCAATTAAATCTTCCTCTCCTTCAACTAAACCTTTTTTAACTCTTGACTTTTTCTCTTTATGGTCATTGATGATCATCTCAAGCATTCTATCAACTTTTAGATACAACTTCTCAAGCATAGGCCTCCTTCCAGAGAAGTTTTGAAGCCATTTCGCAGAAGGAAACAAGTCACCAATATAAAAACCTCCAGATATATGCAACACTTCTTTTACCAACTATATGAACTCATCTTTCTCCATGTATTTTTTGCCAAATGCAGCCCTAGAAGTGATTGAAAACAACAATGACACAACATGTTGAGTAAGACTGACGACCCTTCCTTCTTTTGAAACAATCGTTTTGACGAGATTACTAATCTCTTGTTCTCTTACGGGAAAGAGATTGTACACGTTTTATACTTAAAAGCTCTACAGTACAAATCTTTCTAAGTTGTCTCCAATAATCACCATAAGGTGCAAAAGCTATATTTGTTGAATTTTAAAACATTATCTGTGAGGTTAGACTATAAGGCCTTGATGAAAATATAACATCATGAGTTTTCATTATTTCCTTGGCATATTCTCCCGAGGAAACAATAATAGAGAAGACTTCACCAAGTTGAAGATGCATTAAAGGGCCATGATTTTTTGACAATTCTCCTAATTTTCTATGTAGTGAAGAGTCAAATAGATTGTGTGTGTTTCCTATGACTGGTAGCTTCCATGGCCCTGGTGGTATATTTGGAATTGAGTCAGTTTTCTTCTTTTGGTTTAGTGTCACAATATTGGGAAAAACACAAGTCCCACATCGGATAGATAAGACTCATGATAAGAGTTTATATAGAGGAGGCAATCCTCACCTTACAAGCTGGTTTTGTAAGGATGAGTTAGGCCCCAAATTTCAAATCACAATGATGGAGAAGAGGAAAATGGAAAAAAGTGTGAAAGAGAAAATTGTTTGAAGATCCATTAATATAAGGCGGAAGAAGTTTCATCGTGGAGTATTGAATCAAGTGTTTCCTCAATTTTTTTTTTTATTTTGTATAACAACTATATGTGGTCACAATTATTTTGTATAATATATGGCGGAAGAAGTTTCATCGTGGAGTATTGAATCAAGTGTTTCCTCAGTTTTTTTTTTTATTTTGAAATAACTATATGTGGTCACAATTAAGGGTGGGAATAGGCCGGGCCGAGCTGGGCTTTGATTAAATAGGCTGGGCCTAGTTGAAAAAACTAAAGCCTAAGTCTGACTCATTAGTCTGTCAAAGACTTTATTTTAAGTCTAACCTGACCTTTTTAAAAGCCCGGCCTGACCTATTAGCTTGTCTAAAAGCATAATTTGTACTAACAATTTTAAATATAACATTTGACCTATTTATAAAAAGGCCAATAAACATATATTTTTTTAAAAATGCTAATAAGTCAATACAATTTTGTAAAACATGTACATCCATTTTCCCCAACTTTATTAGCATATATATATATATATATATATATATATATATATTGCATGTATATCCAATAAAATTTTGTAGAGGCTAATACGCATATATTATATAATGTAGTATATATAATTACACATATATGGGCCAGCATGATAGGCCTAGTAGGCTTTTTTATAAGCCTTAGCTTGACCTATTTAAATTAATGAACTTTTTAAAAAGCTTGAGCCTAACCTATTTAATAAACGAGTTAGGCCGAGCCGGACTTTAAGTAGGCCGGACCATAAGCCCCTGCCGGACGGTCTGGCCTATTTCCACCCCTAGTCACAATGTAAAATGTTGTTTTTTGATGTGGTCAATGTAAAATATTGTTTTTTTTTTGTTACAAAAATGTAAAATATTGTTAAAAAGGCAAATATTTAGTTATTTTCCACCAATGTGTTAATAATATTATATTAAGATAGTACACGTTATGCGCATTAGAGACAAACATTACATCTTAAAAAGAAACAATAAATACGTCAAGCAAAATAACATTAATAAATAAAGCATAGATTATTTTAGTCCTTTTAATTTTGAGAAGAATATTACAATTTTTCAAAATTCTTAACTTCGGTTGCATCAATAAACAAATTCTTCATTCACTGCAATCTTTAAAGGGTGCGTTTGATTTGAGAGAAGTTGGGAAGAGTGGGGATGAAGAAACAAGAAATTATTGTACGTGTCAAAGATCAAAGATGTTGTAGTGTTTGACTTCAAAATTGGATTATTGAAAAGGTAACAATCGTGACACGATTTTTAGACAGACCTAGTGGTAGCTACTGACAGAAAATCGTGGCACAATGTATAAAATGTGACACGAGCTAATCAAATCATTCTCTAGCACGGATCCGAAAGCACGTTGTAAAGCTCTTGAAACTTATCTAAAATGTTACAATTCTTTGGTCTTGATCATAGAATTCTATAAATTAAAACTAACTAGAAAGATTTGAACAGTTAAATCAAAATAAACCTATATACTAGATTCTTTGAAGACATTTAATTGTTTCTCTAATAGATTGATAATATTAATAATAATTTATTGTTGAAAGAATATTTTGTAAACTGAAATTGTTAAAATCTTATTTGCAATATCTGCTATATTAAGATAGATTAAATATATTTTGTTTTACAAAGTTTGGGCCATTGACATGAAATGCAATGGAAACTTTTTAATTTTCAGCACTACTTGAATGAAGGATAAGTAGTTGGAATCAAATATAGGTCATCTTTTCTTATAACAGAAGCTCCAAATAGTTCAGTCATATCCAAATCCTCACATTTCATTCCACCAGGAAGTTTCCAATCAAAGTGACACAATAACAAAGCAAGAGTCAGCTCAACATTTGCCATACCATAGTTCATGCCTGGACAAATTCTTCTTCCAGCACCAAATGGAATATACTCAAAATTTGTTCCTTTGAAATCAATAGAATTATCAATAAATCTTTCAGGATAAAACTTATCTGGATCAGTCCAATATTTTGGATCCATTCCAATTGCCCAAGCATTGATTATCACCCTACTTTTGATTGGTATGTGATAACCATCAACCTCACAATCTTGTCCACATTCCCTTGGAACTAAAAGAGGACCAGGAGGGTGTATTCTTAAGACCTCTTTGATTATTGCTTTCATGTATTTTAACTCAGAAATGAATGTTTCATCAACCTTTCCTCTTTTTTTGAATAACACTCTCACTTCAGCTTGTGCTTTCTTCATTACTCTTTGATCCTTCATCATCTCAGCCAATGTCCAGTTAATTGTAGTTGCTGCTGTGTCACTTCCACCAGTGAAGATATCCTTAAAAATCAACCAAAACTAGTTAAATAGGTAAAAACTTCAAATATATCCTTAAAACGCTTGCAAAAGCAATTTTTATAAAAAGATATAATAAGCTATAAACTGTTATCATAAGCTATTCTAGAGAACTTATGGAAATAAACTGAACACAACTTAGAACATGTCATAATTAAGTTGTTTTCATAAGTCTCCCAAACAGTCTCACAGTATGTTATATTAGTAAATAACCTTAAATAATTCAATTAAAACCGACCTGCGGAAAACATAATTATTGACATGCATATGATTTTGGAAAAAAGTAAATATCCTTACAAAGATTATAGCCTTGATATTTCTTTTAGTTAAGGAAAATTCCTGATTATTGTTACTACCATCCTCAAATTTCAGGAGAATATCAATCAAATCCTCCTCTCCTTCAACTAAATCCTCTTTACTTCTTGACTTTTTTTCTTTATGGTCATCGATGATCAGCTCAAGTATTCTATCAACTTTTTCATGCAACTTTTCAAGCCTAGGTCTCATCCCAGTAAGATTTTGAAGCCATTTCGCCGAAGGAAACAAGTCACCAATGTAGAAGCCTCCAGCTAGTTGCAACACTTCTCGTACAGTTGATACAAACTCATCTTGCTCCATGTACTTTTTGCCAAATGCAGCTCTTGAAGTGATTGAAAACATCATTGACACAACTTGTTGTGAAAGATTGACAACTCTTCCTTCTTCCTCAGAAATCCTTCTGATGAGATTATTAATCTCTTGTTCTCTTATTGGCCAAAGAGATCGAACACGTTTTATACTTAAAAGTTCTACGGTACAAATCTTTCTAAGCTGTCTCCAATAATCACCATATGGTGCAAAAGCTATGTCTGTTGAATCATAAAATATTATCTCTGCGGTTAGTGTAGAAGGCCTTGATGCAAATGTAACATCATGAGTTTTCATTATTTCCATAGCATATTCTGCTGAGGAAACAATAATAAAGAAAACTTCACCAAGTTGAAGATGCATTATAGGGCCATATTTTTTTGACAGTTCTCTTAATTTTCTATGTGGTGAAGAGCCAACAAGATTATGTATGTTTCCTATGATTGGTAGCTTCCATGGCCCTGGTGGTATATTTGGAATTGAGTCAATTTTCTTGATTTTTTTCTTTAGTTTTAGTGTCACAATAATGGAGAGGAGGAAAATGGAAAAAAGTGTGAAAGGGAAAATTGTTTGAAGATCCATGTAGATAAAGAAAGAAACAGGGAAATAAGGTGGAACAAGTTTTTATTTTCTCTAGTTTAATGAAGAACATCAATCTATGTACTCATATATATATAGACATTGGAATCTCTGCAAAGTTTTTTCTTTTGTATAATAACTATGTGGTCACAATGTAAAACACTGTTTATATTTCACCAATGTTAATAATAATATTAGTTTCTAATCTCACCAAAAAAATTATTACTTTGTAATATATTTTCATTAGTATTCACATTTTGATATATGATTGAACCTCTGGCAAAAATAAAAAAAAGGTCATTGATACATTCTTTAAATCTCATTTTTTTAATACACTATTTTTTATTGGCTATAATTCATATAACTTCCATTGAATAATAGGAAAAAGTGATTTAAAGAGTGATGTTGTTGGAGCTTCTGCTAATTCCGAAGTCTCTATTTTGGTAGTTATTTTATGCAACTTATGGGATTCGTTTTTATATTTTTATTTTATATTTTATAATAGTGTGTAAGCCTGACATATAAAAAAATGTAGTATGAAATCCAAACTTGTTTTGACTTGATTGAGAGAAAGCATAGATTCCTTTTATTTTTTGGTGCTTAGATTCCATATGGAAGCAGAAATGATAAACAGCAGTGATTAGAATTATATATTGATTTCTACCGCTATCAATGATTCATGAAAAAAATGTACCTTGATTTATGTATGATAAATTTCATAGAATTTGAATTTTTTAAAGTATACCTACCATTTCAAATTATATTTATTTCGCTTTGCCAACGACAATTAAAAAATTTCTCCCTCTTGGTTTGGTTATGTTACTTTGCAATACTGTTTTCAAGGGTTGAAAAAATATTTGTATTTTATTATAAGTAACTTTTCAATACCGATGAAACGATAATGTTTCTTTTTCTATTATACCACTTACTATTTATTACTTTTTCTTTCAATTCTTTTCATCATTCGTTCTCATGTTATTAATGTGATAATTTTGTAAAATGAATTATAATTTCTCTTTTCAATATAAAATTAACTACACTTTTTTTGGTCAAGTAGTCTAGTGACTAGAATTCACTTTTTAAGGTGAATAAGTGTGGTTTCCAAGGTTCAAACCCCGACCCCTGGTATTACTATACGTTGTTTCCACCAACCGAGTTATGTTCACGGAGATTGACTACATATTTTAATATGTGTGAGAATGACAAAGTGAGTTATAATAAAATACAAATGAAGTATTTTGGTTAAACCCTCGCATTGATTGCTATATTGTTTTTTTATGATGATAACAAGAACTCCATAGTTCATATAACAACCTCTAACTAAATGAATTGGATCCAATGGGGTAAGATTTGTTTGGATAAGGAGTTAGGAGGTCAAGGGGTGAGGAAAATCAGGGAATTTAATATCACGTTTTTAGGAAAATGGTTTTGAAGGCTTCATGTTGACTAGGGTGGGTTATGGTACAAAGCTTTTGCGGCAAAATATAGGGTAGATGATATCCGGATTAGAGTGGGTGGTTCACTTGCATCTAGTTGGTGGAATGACTTATGTGGGGTTAGATAGAGAGTTGGTGTGCACGCGGGTGGTTGATTTGGGGAATAGATTTGGTAATGGGTAAAGTTCCTCTTTTTGGAACGATCCTTGGTTAGAAGGGGGGACTCTTACGTGTTAGATTTTGGCGGATTTTTTAATTATATTCTAATCGTAATATTGTTGTGGCTGAAATAAGGAGATTAGGTTGAGGGTTGAGGGTGAGGGATGGAGGTAAGAGGGTGAGACTCTTTGCATGGGAGGAGAAACTGGTTGTGGAGTGTTGCTTTTTGTTGGATAATATTGTTTTGCAGGATTCTATTGCGAATACTTGGGTTTGTAAACTAGATTTAGTTCACAGTTACTCGATAAAAGGAGTTTATAAGTTACTGACTTCTGATGATCAACAAGTTCAAGCGCCATTCACGGATATCATTTAGAATAAAGTGCTAACCCTATAAGTCCTTCTTTTTGCGTTGAGATTGCTAAATAAAAGGTTGCCAACTAACGATAATTTGGCTCGTCGCGGAGTTCTTCAACCAAGACACTTGTTATGCTCGAGCGGTTGTTTATATGCATGTGATATTTTTCTTTTACATTTGAGAAAATTTGAGTCAATTTTTCGGATGTTTATAATAATTACATATTATTTCCTCTCAAAAAAATAATTACATATTATTTTGTCAAAGCCATAAACTATGAAGCATGTCCTATATTTTTTAAAAACAATAGGATGTATAGGTTAGATACCAGTACAAACAAATATTGCACCTCAAAACTAAACATTACAAGTAAGAAATAAAATTTCAGATGGTTTTGATGTTCTTATTCAAGAAGTGAGCTATTATCACACAATGCGTTCACTACAACATTTTTTGTTTTAGGCAACGATCAAATAACCAGTGGCTGAAAAACGTTGCCTAAAGAGGTATAGGCGACGGATTTTTACGTGTTACCAGGTTCCTACAATTCGTTCACTCTGATGTAGAAAATGTTGCCTATTTATTTCTTGCCACACTTTTTTAATCGGGGCCTTACAAAATTGTCGCCTATTCATTTTAAGCCACGGTTTAGAAAAGATGTCACGTTTAATTTTAACTAATAGGAGATAGCGAGTTAAAGTGTGTGTAAATTTAATTTTTTATTTTTTTATTGGTCAAGTAGCCTAAAACGGTTATAACCTAAAACGGTCAAGTAGCCTAAAACGAGTTGAAGCATGTCCTATTTTTTTCATTGTGAGGTTATAACAATGACATATTATTATTTAAACTAAAACGGTTGTCAAAGCCATAAATTATGAAGCCTGTCCAGTATTTTTTAAAAACAATAGAATGTATAGGTTAAATACTACAAACAAAGATTGCACTCCAAAGAAGAGTAATACAAGCAGAAAGAAAATTTACAGATGGTTTTGATGTTTTTCTTTTGGAATAGAGCTATTGTCACAACAAGAAGCACCATCTTGGTTGCAACTCCTATTGAATCATTTTCATTTTGGTAAATACCAATATTACTTTTAATTTTCTTGTAAAACCTCACACATAACGGTAGCTTGTCTTATACTGTTAGTTTTTAATTAGCATAGACGAAGAAGATGTAAGTCATACACTAAAAACATACATTACATCTTAATAAAACAATACATCATGCAGAATAACATTAAAAAATGATGCATTTATAATTTTGGTCCTCTTATTTTGAAGTTGTGTATTACAACTTGTCAAGATGCTTAACTTTGGTTGCATCAACAAACAAACAAATCTTCATTAGTTGTGGTCTTTTAAGGGAGTAATTAAAGATCCTCTCCATTTTGAAAAAAATAAATAGAGTATGCAATTTGGAGAGAGATAAACACAAAAATAGATAGTGGGTCCTACCACTAAGTGGGTCCAACCATCATTAATTATTTTGGGTAAAGATCCTCTCTATTAGGCAAAATAAATGGAGTATGCAATTTGGAGAGAGATAGACACATAAAATAGATAGTGGGTCCTATCATTAAGTGGGCCCCGCTATCATTAATTATTTTTTTACTTTTTTCAATTTTTGTGTATTTATATCTCCAAATTAAAGAAATAGAGAGATTCACAAATGGAGAGGATCTTAACTCCTTTTAAGGGTGTGTTTGTCTTAAGAGCATTTGGGAAGAAAAAAGAGATAAAAGAGAAGAAACATATCTTGCTTGGCAAGAGATATATGATGTAAGAACCAAACCAATGATACCAAGATTTTTTTAAGGTTAAATATTTTAGGAGTGGTGGTAGATGTGTGTTGCATAAAAAATTTCATTAGGCGAGGGACCCACATCAAAGCTTGGTGGGTTTAAAAGGAGTGACAATTTGCAAGCTTTGAAGTGGACTTTAACTCTCAAACCATAGTCTGTAATAACTTAAGAGGTAGAAATCATCAGTTTTGACATGAATTAAGGCATGTAAAAGGATGCTAGATGTGGAGGAAAGAGTGAACCCATTGTCACTAGCCCAATTAAAATTTTGTCTCGGTCAAAACTATTGTCAAGTATCACTAAGGAACCAGTTTTGGTACAAGCTCCAGTACATCTACATGATGCAGATTTGGCAGAGAATCAAGTCAAGAAACAAATAGTGGCTGATCAACAATGTAATACATTTTATGATATGTGTATTGTTGGCTCTTGGAATGATTTGTTGACTTAAACAAACTATATTCGAGAATATATGAATGACTTCCTTATGTGATGATCTTTTACTTTGAATCTCTTCTCATCCTTGATCTAGATGATTATTGATATCTAGTTGATTTATAATTTGTTTAAAGTTTAAATTGGAGTATGAGAGTTTCATGAGATTTTTCGACAACCTCCTGGAAATTCACTCATGATTGACCATCATTGTTTTTTAATTAATATGTAAGCAATTCTTTAGGTAAAGTTAGTCATTCCCTGTTGCGGCTAAAGCTCTTGATTCCAAATTTTGCCTTCCCATAGGAAAAACCTAGGTACTTATTTATCTACATTATGGGCTTGTTTATAGATCATTCATTTACGGTTGTGATTTTGAATTGTGTTCGGAAAGGATGAACTATTATGGGCTGGTTCATTTATAGTTTATGGTTTAGCTTATGTGAATGTGTTTATTTACTTATTGTGTTACTGGTATTGATTGATTTGTTGAATGTAAAAGAATCAAAAACAAGGAGTGAAGTGTTTGTACCTCCTCCTGGTTTTCAATGAAACTGGTTGTTCTCGTCTACGTTTGCGGTTCAAAGATATCTTGTACTTAGATGCCTTAATTTAGTGAAGATGCCTTAATGTCAATAAATGTTGCCAAGCAATTAAGTACTTAGATTTGCTGGAAATGACAACATTGTTACTTGAGTGAAAGTTGCTCAATTTACTTCCGTTGATGTTTCTGACCATATTATGTGTACAGGTGGTAATGCAGATTATGATATGGATATGCACCAGAAAGAGCAACTTCATGACAATGCTTCACCAATGATGCAATCTCAGCATTTCTCTGTGAGTGACATGTTATAAAAGATCTAAAAGTCGTATTGCATAGAGATCCATGTTTATAATATTAATAGGCTGAAGTGCTCATTTCTCAATTTTCCATGCTTTCATTCAGCAGATGGGGAGGTCTGCTGGTTTCAGTATTGTTTTCATATGCTTACCACCTTAGTTAAATTTATCATGTTTGTTTGTTTATGTGGTTCTTGTTTGATTTAGCATTCTAGCACAAGAGCTCCACTATAGCTCATCTTCTAATTGTCATCATGAAGTAGGGTGGTTTTTATTTCTGTTTATATAGTTCAACATCTAATGAAAATGAATTATGCCTTGTGAGCTAATAATTACATTAAGCTTTTATTTGTATTGTAAGTATTGAGTTATCAGTTATTATGTGCTCTTGTTGTCTCAATCAAACTTTTATTTCTAGTGCTCTTCTAAAACCATATAACTAGTCATTATGTAATTAAGTAGTTGAGATGTACTAATAAATTTTGAACTTAAGTAAGTTGTTTAGCATATATTTAACTTATATTATTATTATTAGTAGCAACATTTTGTATTGTTATTTTGTAGTTTTAGACTATTTTGTAGTATCACAATAATCGTAATACTGACTAAACATTAATTTTTTTTTCTTTAAAGCTGACTTTAGCGTCGGCCTAGCCGACTCTAAGATTTAGTTGACTTGTTTGACTGTAGAGTGGGTTGGCCGACTCTAAAAGATTTAGTTGACGGGTTTTGAAGTTGACTTTAGCGTTAGTGTAGCCGACTCTAAATTTGATAATTAGCGTCGGTCTGGCAAACTCTAAATTATTTATTGACTTTTTTATTTTGAAATTAATAGCGTCGGCTGCGCGAAGAGTCGGTTTTAGAGTCGATTTAACCGACGCTATGTTAGCCTCGGAGGGCAGATAGCCGACTCTACCCAGTAACTTCGAATTTTTTAGCCTGCCCCCGACCCCGACGCTAAATCTGTGTTAGCGTCAGTTTTAGCCCTGTTAGAGTGGGTTTTTGGCCGACGCTAAATCGCAGTTTTCTTGTAGTGTATCCTGGCAATAGTCTTTATTTTTTTATAGTACAGGTGGCAACTCTTGATAGGAGAATTTGTAACAAACTGGCCTATAAGAAGCCAAACAGTGTAATGAATTGAATACACCTGATTTCATATCATTCTGATTCCCTTTTCTTCCTCTTTTCTTGGAGTTGCTCAGAACTCGAATCTGAGTCTTACACCCCCTTTCCTTCATCTTGCATCACAAACATCATGAGATCAATTAACACCTTAGAAAAATAACACAACAGTCATTCATTAGTCTTGATACAATTTGATTTTATACTCATTTTGTTTTTATTTCAGACAAACACATTATCAACGACTGCAATGATCGACGTTGGCAGGGACGGTCAGGGAAGTGGTTAACTTGGTGGTGATTGTGGTCATAGAGGTCGTGGAAGTGACATTTTTAAGGTCATGATGGATCATTTAATACCTTCATGGTTGAGGATAAACATCTCAATGGAAAAAATTACGACGACTTGTCCCAAAACGTAAGATTGATAATATAATATATGTTGATAGAAAATATGGTTATCTTATGATTTTATAGACCCTAGGACATCAGATCCTAATAACATGTTCTGGAAATCTTCAAAAACATCTTCCACTACATAAAATAATGTTTTAATTATAGACCCTTGTTTAAATCTTATTTGCATTATCTAGTATAACACTAGATTAAACATTTTGTTTTGATTTCTACCAAAAATAAATATTTTAAAGAAACATAATAAAGAACAAACTATTATTAACATATTTGCAAAAATTGGTCAACAAAAACATTTTTGCAAAAAATAAAGATTAAGAAGACAATACTTTTATAATCATAAAGTCACCATTTTCTTGGCATACATATACATATATTGCCATCAACATGAAGTTTGGGCCACCACTCCCACGAACAAGATTATAAAAATTTAATTCCCCAACCTTTCCATGCAATGGAAACTTTTCATTTTTCAGCCCTACTTCAATAGAGGATAAGTAATTGGAATCAAATATAGGTCATCTTTTCTTATAACAGAAGCTCCAAATAGCTCAGTCATGTCCAAATCCTCATTTTTCATTCCACTAGGAAGTTTCCAATCAAAGTGACACAATAACAAAGCAATAGCCAATTCAACATTTGCCATACCATAGTTTAAACCAGGGCAAATTCTCCTTCCAGCACCAAATGGAATGTACTCAAAATGTGTTCCTTTATAATCAATAGAACTATCAATAAACCTTTCAGGATAAAACCTCTCTGGATCAGTCCAATATTTGGGATCCATTCCAATTGCCCAAGCATTGATTATCATCTTACTTTTGATTGGTATATAATAACCATCAACCTCACAATCTTGTCCACATTCCCTTGGAATTAAAAGAGGAGCAGGAGGGTGTAATCTTAATACCTCTTTGGTGATTGCTTTCAAGTATTTTAACTCATTAATGCATGTTTCATCAATTTTTCCTCTTTTTTCTAATATCACTCTAACTTCAGTTTGTGCTTTTTTCAATACTCTTGGATCCTTCATCATTTCAGCCATGGTCCAGTTAATTGTATGTGCTGCTGTGTCACTTCCAGCAATGAAAACATCCTGGAAAGTATATATAAAGCATATAAAATTAAATTTGTGCAAACTTTTTTAGCAAATAGTATTGGAGATATAGATTAGTGGTACATTAGTCCTAGTAGATATTAGTATGAATAGTTTGTAACCACCCCATTATAGTGGGTAACTTTCAATCATTTGTAACGTTCTATTCTCATCAATACAAAGAGTTAATTTTCTCCCATTCCTTCCATAGATGCCATGTTTCATAACAAATAGACCTGGATGGTAAAATGAATCAGAGCCATTATCGGACAACCCATTTTGGTTGTACGGGTTGGTTTGATGACTTTGATTTGTTTTACCACCTGTAATTTAAAATTAATTTTGATCTTATTTTTGCAAATAATTTTTCAAATAATTTGTATCCAAACTATATCAAACAAAGGTCTACTCAATTTCATGCTATAGACTACAAAGCTATGTTTAGATAAACAACTTCGTTAAATTGTATAGCATAAACGCCTATCATGTAAGTGTTTATGTAAAAGTTATTTTCTGTTACAAAAAATAAAGTCAAGCCAAATTAAATAATTTTCATACAAGATATATGCTATTTCCCATTAGCTAACCTGGAGAGCTTATCGAAATATGCTAGATATGTTATATTTATTTCTATAAGCTCTTCCAAGCAGTTTCACATGTGCATATGTTTGTAAATAAGTTCAAATAAGTTCATCCAAACAGACCCGAAATTAACATAAACCGTTTATGAAATGTTTACACATCGAAGCATAATTATTCACAAGCATATGATTTTGAAAGAGAGTTATAATGCTTACCAAGATTATAGCCTTTATGTTTCTCTTGGTTAAGCAAAAATCCAGATCATTGCTGCTACCTTCCTCAAATTTCAAGAGAACATCAATCAAATCTTCCTCTCCTTCAACTGAACTTTCTTTAGTTCCAGAATTAGTTTCTTTATGGTCATTGATGATCTTCTCAAGTATTCTGTCAGCTTTTCGATGCAACATCTCAAGCCTATGCCTCCTCCCAGTGAGGTTTTGAAGCCAATTCACAGAAGGAAACAAGTCACCGATATAGAAGCCTCCAGAGATTTGCATCACTTCTCTTACCAATGATATGAACTCATCTTGCTCCATGTATTTTTTGCCTAATGCAGCCCTTGAAGTGATTGAATATATCATTGACACAACTTGTCGAGAAAGATTGACGACGCTTCCTTCTTCCGAAGCAATCCTTTTAACAAGATTATTCATCTCTTGTTCCCTGATTGGCGAAAGAGATTGAACACGTTTTATACTTAAAAGTTCTATAGTACAAATCTTTCTAAGTTGTCTCCAATAATCACCATAAGGTGAAAAAGCTAAATCAGATGAATCATAAAATATTATCTCTGAGGTTAGAGTTAAAGGCCTTGATGCAAATATAACATCATGAGTTTTCATTATTTCCTTAGCATATTCTGCTGAGGAAACAATAGTAAAGAAAACTTCACCAAGTTGAAGATGCATTAAAGGGCCATATTTTTTTGACAATTCTCTTAATTTTCTATGTGGTTGAGAGCCAATTAGATTATGAATGTTTCCTATGATTGGTAGCTTCCATGGCCCTGGTGGTATATTTGGAATTGAATAAATTTTGTTGATTTTTTTCTTTAGTTTTAGCGTCACAATGATGGAGAGGAGGAAAATGGAGAAGAGGATGAAAGGAAAAATTGTTTGAAGATCCATGAAGATTGAAAAAGAAACAAGAGAACAAGGTGGAATTAACTTTTGTTTTTCCAATTTAGGGAATAACATCAACTCTATGTACACATACATATAAACAAATTGTAGCTCGGTTGCATGTATTTTATAGTGTAGTGAATTTTTTTTTGTACTTAACTATGTTGTGACATATTTTCAATTATATTTCATGAATGTTTTACATAATATTATTTTCCAATATATTTTTACCTGTATTTACATTTTGAGATTGAACCTCAGTGAAAACATTATCTATTTTTAACTGGTTAAAATTTATATCAATTGCACCGAATTTATGTGAGAACCTTTTTTTTTTCGTAAATCAGGTATCCTCCGCGTGCAACTGTGGAGACTAATCCTTCGAGCCTTGTGGGATCCAAATAGGCGGCAAAGTTGGATTTGAACCCAAGACCTTGGTTAAGTTAGAAGAGACTCGTGTCATCTCATTCAAGAGCTCTTGGGTGTCACATTTAAATTTCTATTGATAGGAGAAAGTAAATTAAAAAGTGTGATGATGTCAAAAAAAAAAATAGAAATAGTATTGAAGAGTATTATTTCGGCAGTACATGTACTTTTTTTTATGAAGCCGGCAGTTATGTTATATGTCAATTTATTAGCCTGTTCTTGTACGTAATCTTTTATATTTGGGTGTAGTGTGAGTAAGCATGACATACAAAAAAAAAAAAAAAGAGTATTAAATCCAAACTTATATATTTTGACTTAAGATAAAGTTAGATTCCAAATGGATATCCAAAAATTATTCATGAAAAATGTCTTCCATGACTTAGATATGATAACTTGCAAAGAATTTGAATTCTACAAAATATACCTACCATTTCCAATTATTCAATTATGATCGTGCAATTGAAAATGAAGTTATTACTTCTAACTAATAATTAAATAACAGCATGTGACAGGTTAATTAGAAGTTATTTTTATTACTATAAATTCCAAGATCATTCGACGGTATTTACACTTTGAGATATGGTTGAATCTTGCCAATTTCTTTTATCAAGACTCTCTTTAACACACATTGAAGAAACTTCTAGAACTTGAAAAATGGATGATTTTTTAATGATTTTGATGAACTACATTGTTTGTGTTTATATACATATCAGCTCATCATATCTACTCTAACTAACTATAAGAGCGCAAAATGAAACTCAAATGCCAAATGAATTGTAAAATATAAGCTAACTTCTAGTGCAGGCTAACTATGTTAAGCCCCTGCTTCAGTTAATTCTAACACCCCCTCACAAGCTGAAGTTTGGTAGATGTTTAACATCTCAAGCTTGAGAATACAATCATGAAACGATCGAGGCCAAGTAGCTTTAGTGAACACATATGCAATTTAATTTGATTTTGAGAAGAAATAGGCAACGGGTGCATGACTCCGGCTTGGACTTTCTCACGAACAAGACAGACACTGTCTATATGCTTGGTTCGCTCGTGAAACAAAGGATTGGAAGAGATGAGTAATGCACTTTGATTATTACAATAGAGAATTGGAAATCTTGAAGGATTTTGTTTGAAATCGTGAAGCAAGAAATAAATCCATTTTAATTCCCTAGTTGTTGAGGTTAAGGTTGTATATTTTGCTGCTGCAGATGAACTTGAAAATGTTTGCTAGGTCTTTGATTTCCATGTTACAAATAAACTTCTAATGAAAAAACGATAATAAATAATGGATTTTCTAGTATCAACATACCCTCCACAATATGCATCACGGTTTAGCTTTTTGATAGTGGATGGAGGGATTGATTGTATAGCTCAATAGTTTATCATTTCATCTTAGAAAGTTTTATGCAAAGAAATAGTGTGTAAATTGTATAGTATGACATCTCTTATAATTTTTTTCTTTTATCAAATAGGACAAATGTAATATGATGATGAATATATAAATCCTAATTATCAATTTACACCTTTTATATATGCATATACATGTGTGCTCAGTATACTCTACATTTTCTAAAATATTTTCAATAAACTACTAAGTTAGATGATCATGTTCTTCTGTTCAAAAAAATATGATCATGTTCAAAAATTTTGTTATAAATTAGTCAAACTACAAGAAAACTGCGATTTAGCGTCGGCCAAAAACCCACTCTAACAGGGCTAAAACCGACGCTAACACAGATTTAGCGTCGAGGTCGGGGGCAGGCTAAAAAATTTGAAGCTACTGGGTAGAGTCAGTTATCTGTCCTCTGAGGCTAACATAGTGTCGGTTAAGCCGACTCTAAAACCGACTCTTCGCGCAGCCGAGGCTATTAAATTCAAAATAAAAAAAGTCAACAAATAATTTAGAGTTTGCCAGACCGACTCTAACTATAAAATTTAGAGTCGGCTGAACTAACGCTAAAGTCATCTTCAAACTAGTCAACTAAATCTTTTAGAGTCGGCCAACCCACTCTACAGTCAAACAAGTCAACTAATTATTAGAGTCGGTTTGGCCGACGCTAGATTTTTTTGTTTTTTTTACTAATTTTTACTGTATACCCTGTTCTACAAAACTGAACCAGAAATCTGCAAATAAAAAAAAGTCTTTTCTATTAACCAGACAAATGAGACACATACAGTAAAAAGGGTTTGGGAGGTGGGATCTTTAGTTGAACATTAGCCTAACACTCTAACCTGCCAGATAACTTAAACTAGTGCTTCCTTCAATTAAAAAAAAAAAAACCATCCATATAGTAAAGAACCTAGCAACCTTCATCAGAATCTTCAAATGAACAAACTACCTAGGGACAATAGGCAGCCCTTCTCTACTAGCTAAAAATATCATAATGCAAATACATAAAGACTAGCCTCTAACATAGTCAGACCTTTCTCCTGATTCAAAAGCTATTCTATTGTGGTCTCTGTATGGCTGAGATTTCACATACCCAATCAAGAGTTATGAGTTTAAATCTTTGGGCTTAGAGAAGAGGAAACAAAGACAGCTCAAGGTAATAAACTGAATTTTATTGATAGATAGTGTTACAATACCTCAACCTGATACTCATATATATATACTAATAATCAAGTCAAGTGCCACTCCTTCTAGTACAAACCCCAAACACACTAATAATAAGATAAAACCTATTGAAATCAAGAAATAGATCAAAAAGATATTCAAAGAAATTATAAAGGGGCTGGTAGTCCCAACAACAGACCCATGACATATGACATGAAATTATAGATTTTTTCATGTGCAGTCACGCAAACACGCATATATGTTAACATCCTTTTCTAATATTTGACTTTGACACCACGCATTTTATGACAAATTATCAAATTTGCAAGACAACATAATAAAGTTGTTTGGTAACACTTTTTTAACAAGGTATCATTTTGTTTCTACATGTTAATGTTGAGAAGAAGGAACAAATACATAAAAAAAACAATTTCTTACCTGCAATAAACCAGTAGGAATTTGGATATCACCCTGTAGCAAGAGGTTGACTTTTTTTAGAGAAACAAATGGCACAGGTGTAATCACATAGACCATGCCTTTAACTGTGTCAATGCCCCTCACAATTCCTGTGTCACAAGAAATCAAGATGTCTTTATCAGTAATGATGCTTAGAATTACCCAAATGCATAACAACTAGAAGATCAGATGGCTGTATGATCTCTGTGATCAGCTTTAAAAGATTGGAAGATCAGATAAATATGACATTTTATTCTTTATCTTCTATATTTGTGGACGTTTGATACCTTACAAAGGTAGTGATGCCTTAAGATGTATTACAACTTAAGCTATTGCAAAATTAAGAAATTCTGTAAACCCGTTACAGCCAACAGACGTATGAGATACGGTGAAGCTGATAGAACAAATCATTTTGAAGTTGATAGACGTTTTATCAAAGAAAACTTGGAAAGTGGACTGGTCTGTACTCCCTATGTAAACACACAGGGTCAACTTGCTGATGTACTTACCAAAGGGTCAAGCAGTACCATGTTCCGGAATATTGTATACATGCTGGGAATTGTAAATACCTTCATCAGCTTGAGGGGGAGCATTATAATGTTTGTTTCTGTAACAGATACAGTCTGACATGTAACTAATATACTTTATTTTGTAAATGATGCAGACTTCATTCATTGAGTTAAATCCGTTTGGAGTATTCGTTAGTCAGTTAGTAAATCCCAAACATCATTGGATTTAGTCATTATTCATTAACTAGTTTCTAGTTCTACCTTATTCTTGTGTATATATAGAAAACCCATAGGTGTTCTGTTTTGGATCCTATTCTTTTCAATTTTGAGAATTGAACCTCTATTTCAGAGCAAGATATGACGACACATTTTGGAATTTGGAAATCAGTCAAGTTACCTACCAAGACCAAGGCACCACGGTAAATCTCCAGGTACTTCAGATTCAACTGCTAAGCCAACAATACTAGCATTCAGGCCGTAGAATATTTCAGAGCTTGGGACCTACAAAAATATTCATAGGTCATATAAAATGTTTTAATCACCTTTATATAAAAATAAATACAAGAAATATTTTTTAAATGTATATTACAATACTCAAATTTATATTGAAAAATATAATATATTCAATATTTAAATTTATAATAAAAATATTTGAAATTCAAAGTAAATGAAATGCAATAAAACCAAGCATATAAAGGGTAGCTCATTCACAAGACTCCACTGTGGAGAGCTTAAGAAAGGATATACTTTGACACACAACTTGAGTTACAAGCATCAACTTTATTTTTACTCGTTGTCATGAGAAAGAATTAGAAGAGATATAAGTAACATTAGAACCAACCTCACGATGAATATGTCGAATCTTTATGCTTGCAATGGGAGCTTGATAAGGACAGTGAGATGTCAAGAAATGTGCAATTTCTTTGTCCGTTGAAATATCTAAATCACTAGGAAAGCATTGCTCGAAATAAGCCATTATTTGTTCCTCACGCAGGAAACGAGCATCCTTTTGAACAAACTCCATGGGGAAACAATATTCCATTATTCTATAATACTTTATGTCTAAAAAATAAAAAACGATGAAACAAATTAGCAGTTAAAGATGGTAACACGTAAGATTTGGGCTTGCCAGTCCTTAAGAGCTGAATCTATCTCGACCAGTTTAATTGTTCCATCATCTTCCCCATCTAACCAGAAATTTCCAGCAGATAAATTCTTATATTTATGAAATTCAGTGGATAAGTCTATTTTAACAACATGAGTGGCACCAATATATTTTAGCATATCCACTAATACTTCATAACCAACACCTGAAATGCAAGACAAAACCCACTGAATGAGTAACATAATAATTGATATGTTATTAGTCCAGGAAAGCAGTAGTTTATGTGAAGTCAAAATACAAAATGTATGATTCAAAAGGAATCAAATTAGTGACTGAAAAGACACAAGCTCACCTTTAACCCAGCCAGAAGTATTCACTACAAGAGGCATCTGAATTTTAGAAAGACATTCCAAAGGCTTGCTTTATCAGAACCCTTAGCTTAAAGAGAATAGGCATTAGTAGAAGACATTTTGTGTACTCTATGAAAATGAAGAAAGAAGAATCATTTAGAGATGAAGGGATTGCTAACAAAATCACCAAAACTGATGCAACATAAACCCCCTAAACACAAAACCAACAAGCCAAAGCCGCTGCCATTGAACCACATAACAGCAAAAAAAAGACCGCATAACAGCAAAAAACAACACATCAGTAAGAAGCAAAAACCAGAACATATCACAACAGGAAAAACACTACAGACCAGAACCTCCCAACAACACCTATCGCAGCAACCACAAACATCAACCAAGCACCAACAACTGACTGCCATCTCCCTAGATAGACTCAAAAAGGCCACACACTCTATCTAAGAAGACACACCTTTGGGTTCCAACACCATTCATAATAAAGACAAGCCGGAATATTTAAACGAGTTAGACACCACCGCCAAGACAAAACATTAATTTCATCCACTAATTCCATCACCTCGTTATCCTTCTCATTAAATTTTTTATCATTCCTAGCTTTCCAAACGATCCACACAAACAACCAATCAAGAGTAAAACTCAGTTTCTCACAACCCTTAATTTTTTTAGGTTATATACTTTAAAATTCAAATCTACCACACAAACAACCAATCAAGAGTAAAACCCAGTTTCCACAGTACCCAAAACACAACAACCACATTCACATCATACTTAACAATAACCACACAAACGTAATAACACAAATTAAATGACATATCCATTTGTTAAACCCAAGATCAAAACATGCCATACCATAATTAACCATTATGGACCCAAAACACCACACACGTACACACACACACACACACACACACACACACACGTAACTTACACACATTCCATTTGTTAAATCCAAGATCATTATCATTTGAACACAATTACACATACCAAACTTAGTTCAAGACATTCATGATTGATATGCCTTTACTCCCTGATGCAGCTCAGCAGATGAAATTAAGAGCTTTACAGGACGAAATTATTGAATTAATAATCACGATTGTTTCAATTTAATTATAATAAACAAAATTATTGTTAGCTACATTATCATAAAAAAAAACACTAGGCTAAGCTAAATTATAAACTCAGCATGATTAATATGAAACTAACATATCAATAAAAATCTAAAGAACTAACATAATCAGGTTCTTGGCTCAAAAACACATAAGAAGATTCTAATTCTAATAGCAATTCATATGCTAGTGTCGTAAAGATGTTTTAGAATAAAATCCATCAATTATGGAATAAGTTTGAATTCATCATAGGATGCTAGAAAATATGGAATGTAGTAATTATAATTATTCACTATATAGGAGCAAACTTTCAGCAATCCAAACTTGTATAGGAGCAAACAGAAAACCTATCCATAACATTGTGACAAACAATTTTAACCACTAGGTGCAAATCCTCTTCTATTATCATCATCCAAAATTTTCAATTACAATCAACAGCTAGAATACGAAAAAAATTAATAAACTAAGTCACCCAATACAGCTTATAAAGGGGAAAAACTACTCAAGGGAAGAAACGCCAGATTCACATGCATCAGGGACAATAGCTTCTTGGTGTTATGAATCAAATTCAGATGGTGTAGCCATTTAACAGGAAGAAGAAGCAGAGCATAGAGACAAGAGCAACGGACTCGAACGTCGTAACGATTCCCCACACAAATTCATCCACAATGGAGATGTTCATGAGCCCTAACATTGTGACTTATATAGTAACTAAACACCCTAACTAACAAAGTAATTTTAACTAACTACTAACTCTATCCATATTCTTAACAATTTTTGACACAAAATCTGTTTTTCATTTTTACAAATTTAAAGCATAAAACAGAAAACCCAAAATCATTTAACAGAAAACTCCACTTGTTCTAACTACACATATGGAGCTTAAACATTCACTGATTCATCGATGCAAACAAACAGTGCAATTAAAGTTGGCTAAATTAAGTAACTGATAAAAACACCAAATGAGTAACAGAAATCAAAAGATAAACCTCACAATCCTTTGTATGTCAATGATTATTAGTAAACGTTGTTCTATGAAGTGATCCACTGAGTTAAGATTCAATCTATTTCATACACTTGCATGTCTTGTTTCAACAAATTAAAATAGAAAAATCTAGAATCAATCAATCACATCACATCGAATCGAATTGAATAGAATACAACACAGATCTAACATATAAGATTCAAATACAGATCGAGAAGAAGTGGATGAGATAGTACCTAAAAGAAGTCTTGTGGAGCAACTTCGGGAAGGTAGAAGGAGAAATCGGAGTGAAGGAGACAGAGAAGAAGAAGAACAAAAACAAACAAGTGGCTGAGTCCCTTGTTCTTCAACTTCAACCTTCAATGGTGAAGCAATAATGAAAAGGACGGTGACAGCGACGGTAGCAAACTCGATTTGAGGACAACGACGGTGGCGAACACGATTTGAGGACGACGATGGTGAGAGAATTAACAGAGCAGCGATGGTGACGACGAGGATGAGAGAACAGACCAACAACAACGACGACGGTGCAAGGGCGGCGGTGATTTGAGAGTGTGATTTTTGGGGGAAGGGTTAGGGTTTCTCAGTGAAGAGGGAAAACGTAAGTGCGTGTGAGAATGAAAGGAGCAGTGAGATTGAGCCATGAGTGAGATTGAGATTGGGGGGAAAGTGAAATTGGTTTTAGGGTTTTGGAGGTGTGGAGGGAGACTGAAATTGGTTTTAGGGTAGTATTTTTGTTGATTGAATAAAAAAAAATTATAATAATTTATATAGAAATTAAATTTTTATTGGCAAAAATTTTAGAGTCGGCTAGCCGACTCTAAATATGGTCTAAAATGTCATACGTGGGTCCCCTAACCTTTAGCCTCGGCTAGGCCGACTCTAAATCTTTTTAAAAATAAAGGAAAACTAGAAATTGAAGTAGAGTGCGTTAGTCCGACTCTAAATGGACGCTATTAGCGTCAGTGTCGGGGGCCGACGCTAAATGTTGAGGCTAAAATCATGTTTTCTTGTAGTGTCACCTATGAATTACTTAAAAAGACATGGACACGACACTCACACATCGACATTATGAATAATTTTACAAAATAGAATAACTAAATGAAACCATGTGTGTCAGTTTTTTGCTCGTCAATTTGGGTTAGCTTAAATGATAGCACTTTTATCATACATTATGCCACTGGGATCCCAAGTAAAATAGCTTGTATAACCTTTGAATTATATGAAAAAAGAGAAAAGAAGCTAATCTTAATTTTAATTCCTTTTCGAAATCTAAATGTTTTACACTTTGTCGCGTCGAATTTCGGATGTCAAGCTATTGACTAGCATTGAATCACTAAATTTAAATCACGACTGAACTTTTAATTTTTCGGGGAAAAAGGAAAAAAGTTCTAAATTACCTTGAAAAGAGATTTTAGGTTCGAAAGTCGATTATGCGGGGGGAAGGTATTAGCACCCCTCACATCCGTTGTACTCAACGGGAACCTCTTAGTTGACTTAGGCTTAAAATGTTTTTAACGTTTTGCTTGCACGCTTAATTATATATATATATGTAAATGAACAAGTAAATAAAATGTGAGGTGAAGAAAGAGATAAAAACAAACGAAATAGAAAAAAAAAAAAAAAAAAGATTTTTAAATAACGGGCTTGACAAGACGTCGGTCTTGCTCCTACGTATCTCCCGGTAGTCGGAGAATTCAAAGCTTACGTAGTTCTTGAAAAAGAATTGTTTGAAAACGCACAAAGGCGTAAAAAACTTTAAAAGGTGACAGACAGACGCTAAGGCGATAAACTCGCGCAAGGCGTAAATGTTTAAGGAAAAAAGACAGACGCACAGGGGCGTAAAATGTTTGAAAATAAAGACAAACGCACGGAGGCGTACAAAAGCTTGAAATAAAATAAACGCACGGAGGCGTTAAATTCACGCAAGGCGTAAATGTTTTTAAAAATAACGCGCAAAGGCGCGAAAGGTTTGGATTGACCACAAGGGCCAAGATTGGTGAGTTGGATTCACTTTGAAAATAGAATGACGATTGTCCGAGCAACGAGACATACGTCAAGTGTTCGTACAACCGAGGAAAGGAGAGACATACGTCAAACCACCCTTTTTCATTCAAGTTTTGTTTGAATTTAAAAACGTATATTTTTGGGAAGCTAGAAAAGAATGACGATCGTCTAAGCAACGAGACATACGTCAAGTGTTTATCCGATCGGGGAAAGGAGAGACATACGTCAAACCACCCTTTTTCATTCAAGTTTCGCTTAAGTGTTTATCCTTGTCCTTTTGGGCCATGGCCCGGAGTTGGTCCCGGTCCGGGGCCATGTCCAAATTATATTTGTATTGGCGGACAAACGCCTCTCCCAAGTCATTGAAGGTTCGGATTTTAGTACTATCCAAACCCATGTACCACTTTAAAGCGGCACCGGTTAAGCTATCTTGGAAATAATGTATGAGGAGCTGATGGTTGTCGGTTTGCGTTGACATCTTCCTTGCATACATTACCAAGTGACTTTGCGGGCAAGTATTTCCCTTGTACTTTTCAAAATCCGGGACCTTGAATTTAGGAGGGATCTTGACATTGGGTACAAGGCATAGATCATGGGCGTCCTTCCCGAATAAATCTTTCCCTCGGAGGGCCTTAATCTCCTTTTGCATTTCCTCGAATTTTTCTTGGAAATCGGCCATCCTATCCTGGGCACCTAAGCTTTCGGCACGAAAGATAGGCCCGTGATCATGTTGAGTGGTATGGACCACTGGCGTTGTAAAGGCCACAGTAGCCGGAGAGAAGGTAAACTCGGGTTGAGATACCGGAGCTTCTAGGAGAGTAGTGGGAATTGGGATAGACTCTTCACCGAACTCAAAAGGCATGCCCCACGTACAACCGAGGGGTTTAGAGTGTTGTGGAGCATTGACATGCAATGATGAAGTCGAAGCAAATGCTGATGCTTGCTCTTGAGAACTGGAGGGAGGAGGAGGAGGTGTCGGGATTTGCGCGGCAGCTAGTAGCTTCACTAACTCCGTTAGTTTCTCCATCTCCGTTTTCATGGATGTTAATTCTTCACGAAGCTCGTGATTCTCTTGCTCTAGATTCTCCATTTTTTTCTTTAAAGCTGCTCGAGTGTTGTAGGCGTGAGTCACTTCAAGACGATGAGCCACTTCTCTTTATGGAAAGACGCGTAGTGTTGCGGAGAAAATGCGAACACTGAATACTCGATTTGGATTATGAGAAATCCTGAGGATAAGAAAGAAAAGGGAATGAGTTTTGGACTCGAAGATGGACATATGCATGATATTGAATGATGTTAATGTAAAATGCATGAAAAATTTTATTTTGTCTTGCTTTATTAGGAATTTAAAAGTGCGCAATTAATATTAGCAATTAAAATAATAAAGGCCAAGAAAATAATATTGTTCAAAATATATTTATTTGATTGAATAACATTGAGATTACAAAGGGTAATTAATGCTAATACAATCAAATAGCTGCTCGCTTTTCGGCCTTGGCGATTTCCTCCCTATAGAAGTCTAAAGTGTCCTTGCAGAACTTCATGAAGGTCTTGACTTTCTTAGGGATGTCAAAGTATGGCATGACTAGCTCGGCCTTGGCTAGTTTCTTTGGAAGCTTGGCGATGACCATGTTGGAGAACGCGACCAATCTCGTGAAGTCTTCACTTAACCGGGTGGCGTCTTGCCATACAAACTCGATCACTTCCTTGCGCTGAGCTAGCTGGATGTTTGCACTTCTAATCTCATCAAGGAGTCGTGCAATGTGGTTTCCATGCTCTCTTGCAATCTTGTCGAAGTACTCTTCATATTTCTTGATGTCCGCTTCGAGGCGATTGCATTGTAGCTTTCCTTGATGAGAAAGGCTTTCATATCTTTGCCTTTGGACGCGTTCGGCTTGGAGCTGCTCTTTGTAGTCCTTGACGACTACTTGGAGTTGTTGATCTTTCTCTTGAAACTTCAACCTCCACTTCCTTTGAGCTTCGATAGCTAGCTCGCCGAATCTCTTGAGTTCTTGGTTGGAATGTAAAACTCTTTCCAACTCCTCGTCCTTGGCAATAAGATTGGAATCCGCACTAACCAAGCCACCTCCGATCCACTCTCTTTTCCCTTCGGAGATTCTTAAACGTTTTTCACACGTTAGAAGAGAAATCGTTGCTTCGTCGCGAGATCTCTTCATCCTTGTGGTTTCTCCTAAAGCTTGGAGGTGCTTTAATTCTAGTTCTCCATTTTTGTTTTGCAGTTCTCGAATTTTAGCTTTGAGCTCCTCCGCTTCCTTGTTGGGAATGGTCGTGGTCGGTTTAGGTGTATGAGGTTTAGGAAGGCATATGACCCCAAAGGGTAACTTGATTATTTTGACCCTCTCCTTCACCCATTGAGTATATAATGGCTTGGCCACACAATTCCTCTTGCCCACTTTTCCTTTGTGCATTTGATTCCAAGCTCCTCGGATTCTTTCTAGCAAGGCTAAGTCTTGATCTCCCTCTCTTAAGAAGAAAGGTTCTAGCAAGAGATCACCGGGTTTGTCGTCCATGGAATAGCCTAGCTGGCGAAGAGAGAGGACCGGATTATAGTTAATACATCCTTTAGTACCAATGAGGGGTACATTAGGAAAATCCCCACAACTTAGGATAATTTCCGGGTCCTCTAAATTCGGAGAAAACCAATGGATGTCTTTCTCGGTGAGAGCTAACATCCTTTGCGACCATTTGAGCTTGGCCCGATTCTCCACAAAGTCTCGACTTCTCGGCATATGAGACATTAACCATATGTACACTAGAGGGGTGCAACAAGAAATAATGCCTCCTTTCCCTTTTTCATGCCTAGCATGAAGTGAGTGATAGAAATCCGCTAGAAGTGTAGGCACCGGATTCTTAGTTAAGAATACGCCTATAGCCGGGAGATCTATGATATTTTCCATATTAGGGAACAATACTAGCCCGTATATCAAGAGAGCTAGGATTGCGTTGAATGCTTCTCCCTCTTTGTTGGCCAATGAGCTTCGAGCCTTAGCCTCCAAAAATTTCCTTGTAAAACCCTTGGTATTTCCTCTAATTTCCAAGTTCGGTGCTATCTCTTGGATACCAAGGTGCAAAGATTCGGCGATGGCCTCTAGAGTAGGATCCTCCTTCAAACCGAGGTAAGGTCCATGATCTTTCAAATTGCATCCCAAAATCCTCTCAAATTCCTCCAAGGTAGGGGCTAATTGGAAGTCTTGGAAAGTGAAGCATCGGAGAGGTGAATCAAAGAATTGGGCTAAGGTAGTTAAGGCCATAGGATCTATCTTCACGGGCAAGAGATCGA
Source organism: Medicago ruthenica (assembly GCA_018208015.1). Lineage (NCBI taxonomy): Eukaryota > Viridiplantae > Streptophyta > Magnoliopsida > Fabales > Fabaceae > Medicago > Medicago ruthenica. Next base: position 28,185 of record WNNG01000079.1, read on the forward strand.
GTATCAAACCATAGCTTGCTTCAAAGCTGTTCTTGTCGACCGAAGAGAGCCGTTGACTTAAAGCTAGCAAACCCTCCACTTTAGGGATTTTGACCTTGAAAGGAAATGTATTTCTTTTTCCGGAAGCCATATCTTTTTTGCTAATTTTTGATTGCCTTTTAATTTCCTATAAAGCAAGATGACGTGCAAAATTATTTTCCATGAATACAAATGTATGGTATGCATATGTATGTATGTTCAAAATTTCCCCCATCCTCACGTGTGGGCACTAAAGGTGAGATTCTCTAAAAGGTCCCTAGAGATCACGGACTTCACATGGAACTATTGTCGTCAATTGCAAATGCTCGCAAGACCTCAATAAATTCCAAGTGAAATCTACTCTAGGCGGGGTTTTCGCATCTTCCCTTCAAGACATACGTCAAGTGGGCCTCCGCTACGCAACCCCATCCTATCTTAATTTTTTCTCAAAGCTCGGGAATAGAGCCTCACACGTCCGGCATTAACCCGAACAATGTGGAGTAACACCGCTCAAGTAACCCCACAACATATATAATATGAATATAAAGCAATATGAAACAAATATATATATAAAGCGAGAAAAGATAAACATATAATGATGATAAGGCATAAGCGTGCAAGCAAAATAAAAACATTTTAGCCTAAAAGCCGACTAAGATAGGCTTGACTTATTTATGCACAAACAAAGCGTTTTATGCATGGTCCCCAGTGAAGTCGCCACTTCTGTCGCGTCGAATTTCGGATGTCAAGCTATTGACTAGCATTGAATCACTAAATTTAAATCACGACTGAACTTTTAATTTTTCGGGGAAAAAGGAAAAAAGTTCTAAATTACCTTGAAAAGAGATTTTAGGTTCGAAAGTCGATTATGCGGGGGGAAGGTATTAGCACCCCTCACATCCGTTGTACTCAACGGGAACCTCTTAGTTGACTTAGGCTTAAAATGTTTTTAACGTTTTGCTTGCACGCTTAATTATATATATATATATGTAAATGAACAAGTAAATAAAATGTGAGGTGAAGAAAGAGATAAAAACAAACGAAATAGAAAAAAAAAAAAAAAAAAAAGATTTTTAAATAACGGGCTTGACAAGACGTCGGTCTTGCTCCTACGTATCTCCCGGTAGTCGGAGAATTCAAAGCTTACGTAGTTCTTGAAAAAGAATTGTTTGAAAACGCACAAAGGCGTAAAAAACTTTAAAAGGTGACAGACAGACGCTAAGGCGATAAACTCGCGCAAGGCGTAAATGTTTAAGGAAAAAAGACAGACGCACAGGGGCGTAAAATGTTTGAAAATAAAGACAAACGCACGGAGGCGTACAAAAGCTTGAAAATAAAATAAACGCACGGAGGCGTTAAATTCACGCAAGGCGTAAATGTTTTTAAAAATAACGCGCAAAGGCGCGAAAGGTTTGGATTGACCACAAGGGCCAAGATTGGTGAGTTGGATTCACTTTGAAAATAGAATGACGATTGTCCGAGCAACGAGACATACGTCAAGTGTTCGTACAACCGAGGAAAGGAGAGACATACGTCAAACCACCCTTTTTCATTCAAGTTTTGTTTGAATTTAAAAACGTATATTTTTGGGAAGCTAGAAAAGAATGACGATCGTCTAAGCAACGAGACATACGTCAAGTGTTTATCCGATCGGGGAAAGGAGAGACATACGTCAAACCACCCTTTTTCATTCAAGTTTCGCTTGAATTTTATGAAAATGTAAACTAAGAAAAACGCTCGTTTTTTAGAATAAAAGAGAAAATAAATTGTCCAAATTAGTTGTTGCAACCAAAATGAACAAGTTTGTTACTTAATAAAAATGAAAATGTTTTTGTTGTTTTGGATTTTTTATTTGGAGTTTAAAAAGAAAAATAAATGCGGTGAAATAAACTAAACGCGAGGAATTAAATAAAAGGATCGTTGGATTTAAATAAAAAGATTTTTGTTTATCATGGGTTGAACTATATAAAGACAATGCATATTTATATATATATATCCCTAAATGTACATATGAATGACATAAAGAAAAGATATAAAATAAAATGAACAAAAAGAAATAAAAATAAAAAAATAAATGCATGAGATAAATGATAGGTAAATAAATAAATGAGATGTAAAAAACAATAAAACAATAAAAAGAAATAAATAACAAAAAGAAAAAATAAATTTGCAAAGAAAATAAAAGAAATAAAAAATTTGGGAGGTGTAAAAAATAAAACTAGGGGTGTTAGAAGTAAAAACTAAAAAAAATTTGAAAGAAAAGGCCCAAAAAGCATTGGGCTTTCGTAAAATAATCTGGGCCGTCTGATTAATCAGACGGCCCTGATCTAAACACAGGGCAAAGAAAACCAGGCCGTATGATTAAAATCTAAGGGTCAGGACAGCGTGGGTGTACGCTAACGCGTACACCCTGCTACACAGAAACGGGGAGGGGTATAAATACCCTTCTCCCCTCATTTCTCCTCATTTCACTCACCCACTTCTCTCTCCTTCTTCTCATTCCTCTGCCTGGGCCGAAAATTTCTCCCCCCTCTCACTAACTTTCCGGCCACCGGTGGGTTTTCCGGCGTGGTGGCCGCCGGCCCACGCGGCGGCGCCACCGCGCCGGAGGAAAAAAATTCCTCTTTTTTTTTAAAAAAACCTCTTTTCCTATATCCTTTCTTCCCCTCTTCCCAAATCCACAGTTATTTTTCCCAAAATCCTCGCAAAAATACCTAGATCTAGGTTTTAAAATCACAAAAAAATTTCACCTTTTCTCCTTGTTGTTTCGGTTTTGCTTCTTTTGCTTCGTGTGTGTGCGTTTTGTGTGTGTTGTGGTGGTTCGAGTGTTTGCGAGCGTGTGTGTGGGTGGTGTTTTGCGAGCGTGTGAGTGTGTGTTTATGTTGTGGTGTTGTGTGGTACCGTGTGGTTGGTTGCGTGAGTTTCGTACGTGTGTGTGAGTGGGTTGTGCTTGCGTGAATGGTACTGTTAGGGGGGGGGGGGGGGAAAACGTGTGTGTGGTGGTTTATGTTGTGCTGTTGTGAAAACGTGGTGGCTGGTTATGTGTTGGTTCGTGTGAGTTAAAGGTTTTGGCCGAAAATGGCAGTGGTTTGTTGATTTGTTTTTTGCCTTGCTGTGTTGTAAAAACGTGTTGGTGTTGGTATGTTGCTGAAAAAAGTTGCTGGAATGTTTGTGGTTAAAAAAAATTCTTCTCTAAAATTTTTTTCTTCTTTTTCTGTTGATTCTAACTCTGTTTTATAGAGGAGCATTAAGCTGCTTGTCAGCTTAATGACTCATTTAGAAACAAGTTGATCTGGTTTTTTGAGATAGAATTTCTGCAATGCATTTAATGAGAAAGTGATTTTGCTGGATTTGAGGATTTTGTGATGATGATTTGGATATGGTTGAAGGTTTGTGATGATGAGAAAATGCAGGTTTTGGGCGTGTGCAGTGCTATGGCTGTGTTGACCATGACTGGATTTTTTTTGGACTGGATTTGGACTTTTTTGGACAAAAATTGCAAAAAAGAAAAAATAATAATAATAAAAATAATAAAAATGATAATAATAAAAATTAAAATAAAAATTAATGATAATAATAAAACTGAAATTAAAAGTAAAAATAAAAAGGGATAAAAAATAAAATTAATAAACAAAACAAAAATTGACATGAGGTATTTTAAAATACCTCCCTGCCGAAATTTCGTCTGAAACGACGAAAATTCTCGGCCTTAAAAAAAATGCGTAAAACGAGACAATAAATAAAACGAGACGAAAATGGGTCAAAAAATGGGGTATGACAGATGCCCCTATTTAAGTTTCTTCGCTACGGAGATTAAAAGCGACATTTTGATTCGACGGGTCGAAGAAACTTAAATACAGAGTACACCATTTTTGACCAATTTTGGACAGTAAAACAATATGGATGCGATGCCATGTATGCAATGCTATGAATGCATGTGATGCAAGTATAAATGCAAAATGGCAAAGATGACCTGATTGGGGATAAAACAGAGACAAAGGGATACCCGAGTTCGTTAAAGAAACGGGATCCGACTCTATCAGGGATAACGTTCCACTGGGGAAAAAGGTTAGCCGTTTGGGTTATTGCCGAACTGTTCACTGGGGAGAGTGGGCAATTAACCACGGGAAACAAAAAGGGTAAAATGTCAGCTGTTCGGGTTAAAATCCGAACTGCCACTGACGACAAGGATTGAATGTAAGGGTCAGCTGTTCGGGTTGTTGCCGAACTGCCACTGACGACAAGGATTGAATGTAAGGGTCAGCTGTTCGGGTTGTTGTCGAACTGCCACTGACGACAAGGATTGAATGTAAGGGTCAGCTGTTCGGGTTGTTGTCGAACTGCCACTGACGACAAGGATTGAATGTAAGGGTCAGCTGTTCGGGTTGTTGCCGAACTGCCACTGACGACAAGGATTGAATGTAAGGGTCAGCTGTTCGGGTTGTTGCCGAACTGCCACTGACGACAAGAAATAAAATGTCAACTGTTCGGGTTGAATTCCGAACTGCCATTGACTACAAGAAAGTAAATGTCGCGTCAACTGTCCGGGCTGGTTACCGAACCGTTCATTGACGATAAAAAAGGAAAGTCAACTGTTCGGGTTGGTTACCGAACTGTACATTGACAACATGAAATAAAAGAAATGTCAACTGTCCGGATTGGTTACCGAACCGTACATTGACGACAAGAAGAAAAGACATGTCAACTGTCCGGGTTGGTTACCGAACCGTTCATTGACAATAGGAAGTAAAGACACGTCAACTGTCCGGGTTGTTTACCGAACCGTTCATTGACGACAGAAAGAAATGTCAACTGTTCGGGTTGTTTACCGAACTGTACATTGACAACAAAAAGAAAAGTCAACTGTTCGGGTTGGTTACCGAACCGTTCATTGACGTCAGAAAATAAAAGACATGTCAACTGTTCGGGTTGTTTACCGAACTGTTCATTGACAATAAGAAATAAAAGTCAACTGTTCGGGTTGGTTACCGAACTGTTCATTGACGATAAGAAATAAAAGACATGTCAACTGTCCGGATTGGTTACCGAACCGTTCATTGACGATAAAAAGGAAAGTCAACTGTTCGGATTGGTTACCGAACTGTACATTGACGACGGGAAATAAAAGAGACATGTCAACTGTCCGGATTGTTTACCGAACCGTTCATTGACAGTAGGAAATAAAGACACGTCAACTGTCCGGGTTGGGTACCGAACCGTTCATTGACGACGGTGAGGATGCGACTGACAAGCCGCTCCTTACAGAATTGCCCCTTCACTTGGGGAAAAGGGATGCACAAGCTGTCCATTAAAGAACTTGCCACTTGGCACAACACTGGGGAATATGCACAAGCTGTTCGTTTGAACTGCCACTTGGCATAAAGTTATGATAAAAAGGATGCGCAAGCTGTTCGTTTGAACTGCCACTTGGCGTAAAAGGGTGACATCACTTGACCAACTGGACCGGGGATGACACTTGGGGAACATTTTCTGGTGACTATGATGGGATGCCGAGCAAAGTCGGGCTTTGGTTATGATTTGGTATTTGTGAATGATGACTCACTGGGGAATGCCAATAAAATTGGGCTTTATTTTGTAACATCACTGGAGAATGACATTGGAGAAAAATGCAGATTATTTATGATAAATTGGTAAGAAAACGTGGTGGTTAAAACAACCATGTACAGATGATATTGTGGTATGTTGCATGTATGAATGCGTTTATGCATGAATGCGTGATTATATGATTTGTATGATTGTACAAATGTACAAATGCATGAATGCGTGAATGTATGAATGTACTAATGCAAGACTCCCACTGGGGATGTTGTGAAAGATTGGCTTGCACTGGGAAATACCCTAAATGTTTTGATTTATTGTGTGACCGACAACTTGGTGAAACAAGATTTAGACCGGTAAAATGAAAAGTGGACCAACGTCGCGTTGCAAACACTCGGTAATCTTTGATGGGGATGATGTCGTAGGGGACACCTCTAAAATGTTGACGGGGTAAAGTCGTAACCGTTGATAAGGAATGCATACTTCATGGGGAAATTGTTACTTCACTTGGGGAATCGTGTTAATCCGCTTGGGAAAAGAATTTGTGATTCCGCCGGGAATGTTTATGTTTTGTTTGGATGCCGAGCGAGGTCGGGCTTTGATTTGTATTTGGATGCCGAGCAAGGTCGGGCTTTGATTGGGGTGCCGAGCGAGGTCGGGCTTTTTGCAATGTGGGTGCCGAGCGAGGTCGGGCTTTTTGTATTCGTGCCAATGATGATTGGGCTTTAGGGGTTGAGACTCCACTGGAGGGATGCCAATAAAATTGGGCTTTATTTGTGGTTTCGCTGGGGATATAAGGATCATTTTGGAAGCATGATCGATATCCAGCCTTAGATGCCAACGGTGGTTGGGCTTTTGTGAGTAGGTGCCAATGACAATTGGGCTTTTGATTGTTTTGGACCAAGGTTGATTTCCTGGGGAGTTTGTTAATCCACCGGGGATTGTGCTAATCCACTGGGGATTATGATTGAATGCCGAGCGAGGTCGGGCTTTGATTCACTGGGGATATTCCCTTTGATTCACGGGGGGAACTCCGCTGGGGAAATCTGTTTAACAATTGACCATATTTGGTCTGCGAAGTTTATCCGCTCTTGGGATAGCTGCTGGCGCGCACTTCAATTATTCGCAAGTCCAAAGAGAATGTGTTTATTATTTATGCCTTCTAAAAAGATTTAAATTTTTCTTTTGAAAAAGAGTTTCGTTCCAAGTATCATTATCAAAAATAGAAGGAATGACTAAGCAAAATAAATGGGAATTCCCAACAAAGTGTAAAGACTTTACTAGGAAGAAATTTTATTAATGGGGTGGTGGCCCGCCAATGGCGTGGTTCCACGGATCTTACAAAGTTAAAAAAAAAAATGGTAAATATACAGGGAAGGTTCATTGAACAATAACCGCTATTCCCCCTAACAACTTTGAATTCACTGTTTGGATGCTTCAGATTCCGAGTCCTTTGATAGTTGATTTGCCCCAAGTAAACTGTAGTCAATCCGATGTAGTTATCTTGTCTTTTGATCCTTAACTTTTGCATAGGTGGCCCTTTCGGGTTTTCGACCTATCAGGATGATTATTTCTGTTTTGTGTCTCTAATTTTTGCCTGGACCGCCCTTTCGGGTTTTCAGTCCACCGAGACGCTCATTTTTGCCTAAGCCGCCCTTTCAGGTTTTCGACTTACCGAGCTGTTCTTTTGTTTTTAGACAAAATATTTCTTGACTACATCGGAATTCACAGGACGCGGCAAATCTTCGCCGTCCATTGTCGTGAGAATCAAAGCTCCTCCGGAGAAAACTCTCTTGACTACATACGGGCCTTCGTAGTTAGGCGTCCATTTGCCCCTGGAATCGGGTTGAAAAGATAGGATCCTTTTAAGCACAAGGTCTCCTTCTTGGATTTCACGAGGACGAACCTTCTTGTCAAAAGCTTGTTTCATCCTCTGTTGATACAGTTGTCCATGACACAAGGCGGTCATGCGTTTCTCCTCAATTAAGTTCAACTGATCGTATCGGTTTTGACACCATTCAGCCTCTGACAATTTAGCTTCCATCAAGATTCTTAATGACGGGATTTCGACTTCTACGGGGAGCACTGCTTCCATGCCGTATACTAAAGAGAAAGGGGTTGCCCCTGTCGAGGTGCGTACTGAAGTACGATACCCGTGCAAGGCATATGGCAACATCTCATGCCAATCTTTGTAGGTGACCACCATCTTTTGAACTATTTTCTTGATGTTTTTGTTTGCAGCTTCAACTGCGCCATTCATTTGAGGCCTATAAGGAGAGGAGTTATGATGCTCGATCTTGAACTCTTGACATAGCTCCTTCATCATTTTGTTGTTCAGATTGGTCCCATTGTCGGTGATAATCCTGCTGGGAATACCATATCGACAGATGATATGATTCTTAATAAATCGGACCACCACTTGTTTGGTGACGTTGGCATATGACGCAGCTTCGACCCATTTGGTGAAGTAATCAATTGCAACTAAGATGAAGCGATGTCCATTAGAAGCTTTAGGTTCAATCCTACCAATCATATCGATACCCCACATGGAGAAAGGCCAAGGGGAAGAGAGGACATTCAGAGCCGTTGGTGGCATATGAATCTTGTCCGCATAAATTTGACATTTATGGCACTTTCTGGCATGCTTGTAGCAATCACTCTCCAAGGTCATCCAGTAATATCCGGCCCTTAAGATCTTCCTAGCCATTGTGTGCCCACTGGAATGAGTCCCGAAGGAACCTTCATGTATCTCATGCATTATACGATCGGCTTCTTGCTCATCAACGCATCTGAGTAGCACCATATCAAAATTCCTCTTGTATAAAACTTCTCCATTTAGAAAGAAGTTGCCGGCTAATCTTCGCAAAGTTTTCTTATCCTTGTTGGATGCCCCATGCGGGTACTCTTGCTTTGGAGGAAACTTTTGATGTCATGAAACCATGGCTGGTTATCTATGACTGCTTCGGCTGCAAACACATGTGCAGGCCTTCTAGATGCTCAACCTTGATTGTTGGAATCTCACTCCGGCGGCTGATCTCATACATGGAAGACAAGGTTGCCAAAGCATCCGCCATTTGATTCTCATCTCGAGGAATATGATGCAGCTTAACTTTGTTGAAAAAGTTAGCAAACGTCTTGCGTAATCTTTGTAAGGAATCAAGCCGGTGTGGCGAGTTTCCCAATCTCCATTGATTTGATTGATCACAAGAGCTGAGTCTCCATAAATGGTCGAGGTTCTTGATCCTTAGATCAATGGCTTCCTCAATTCCCAAAATACAAGCTTCATACTCTGCATATTGTTTGTACAGTCGAATGAAAGTCTTGCGGCAAAAGGGAGATGTTTGCCTCGGGGGTGATGATAACTGCCCCAATTCCATTGCCATAGACATTGACAGCTCCATCAAAGATTAACTTCCAT
>WNNG01000080.1:0-105040 GCA_018208015.1 Medicago ruthenica
TTCGACTCGACTCATTTTCAGCCCTACATATCATCAAGGTTGAGTAGTTAATTTTTGTGTGTAAGTTGTTTACTACCTCCGTCCCTAAATATAAGACTTTTTTGTCAAAATCACGGGAATTAAGAAAGTTGATATTTGTATAATGTCGTTTGTAATCTCTATTGGTTTTACAATTTTATCCTTTGAGAGAGAGATAATTAATTTATGTCTTCAACATGTTATTTATTGCTTATTGAAGGAAAAAATGTATAATAAATAAGGGTATGTATGTAAAAAATAATTAATGTAGTTAGAAATAGCAAAAGGGGCTTATAAAAAGAGACAAAAAATATTCTCAAAAGGGTCTTATAATTAGGGACAGAGGTAGTATTGAGCATTTTACTCTTAAGCATACTGCGTAGTAGTTCTAAAACTACACTAGATGAGTCTGGTCAGAGAAGGTTACAAGAGTTGACTAACTCACAAGGTCATTTGGTAGATGATTAATAAGTACTTATATAAGCGTCCATTGAGTTTTGAAGTCTGTTCCGATCCTAGTGGACACTTAAAGATCAACTCACCTACAATGACTTGTCACCATCAGTCACAAATCTACTCACATGAAATTAGGGGCAATTGCCCCCACTAATGTTTGCATTATATTTGTTGAAATGTTTGATATATTAATTTAAAAAATGCTAACAAGTGTCCTAAGGGCACTTGATAAGAAATCCAAAAAGAAAACTTTATCTTAAAAATGGTGCATTTAACACCTCTAAATTTTAAAATTTGACCTTTTTTTATCTTGAATTTGTCACTTATTTCCATTTTTAGCTTCTTAACAAATGTCTTAGGGAACTTGTTGGCATGACCCTTTTAATTATTGTCCCCTCTTAAAATAATAGATTGCCCCCATTAACTGGAAATTTTACCATAAGAATTAAGAAGAGTTTTTCTCATGAATTTTACAGAATCAAATGTGCAAATGTAGTTGAGATGAAATTTTGAATGATTTTTTCACATACATGGAAAGAGATATTTTTACGGCGTAAATGAACAAAATTCTACAATACTTTTTTAAATATAAAGACACGTAAAGAACAACTTTAGTTTGTAGATATTAAGGAATCTTTAATTTTTCTAATATATAATAGAATAGTGTTTATAATCTTGACCAAAAAAAGAATAGTGTTTATAATCTCAAGTATTTTTCTCAATGATAATGATGTTATTATCTTTCAGAAGAAATGATGTTATTATTTTATCACTAACACACTGTTAAAATTTTGTATAAATATTTATTACGTATAATCTTGCCCTCACAAGTTAAAAATTATGGATCCGTCATTGAACACTACATCGGATTTGTACCTGATGTGAAAACTACATCCTCTACAATGGTCAAAACAATACAAATAAATTTATCAATTAGGTAATTATTTTTTTACTTTCACTATTGGGCCTACATTGGCCAATAAATTTGGGTATGGACGCTAAATATATACTACTTTCGTTTAGATAGATCAGTTATTTAATAAATTTAAAAAGTGAATTATATCTTATAATATGGAACGAAGGCAGCCTTTAGTTATTAGTATCGTAGGTTAATACAAAAGTATTATTTTCAAAAAGATATATTTTTTGGATAGCCAAAGTTATCTCAATATTACTATTATTATTAAGTGAGATTGATCTTTCGGATTAATCTATTATTGAATTGGATACCAAGCTTGTTAAAATTACCCTTCTAGACGGCCCAGTTTGGATTGAGCTTATTTTGAGCTTATAAAAAACAGCTTATGCAAATAAATAAGCTTTTATATTTATTCATAAGTTCTCACTAACGAAAACTTTATCTTCATAAGTTATTTTTTAATAAACTACCTTATGAAGCTCATAAATAATAAATAAAAGTTTATTTATTTACATAAGCAGTTTTGCATAAACTCAAACTCACCACAATCCAAACGGACCCTAAATAGTTTTACAGGTGGATGGTTTATAAAGTGTTGGTGTTAGTATAATTTGGGAATCCGTGAGGATTGAGTAACCTTCCAACAAAAAGAAATCACCAAAAGTCCAAGATAAGCCATAGACTTGGGGGTTTTCATAATCACAAGAAAGAAATTGCGTTAGTTAAGAGAACAGTCAAGTCAATGATGAAGAAGACCAGGAAGTTAGTTTATTCATTGATGAAACATCTCTTTGGGAAGAAATCTACACAACTACTTATTGATGCAAACCATCACGAAGTCGATGAGATACAGCGGTCAATGGGAAAACATTCATCAACTTGCCTTTTTCTTCGTCACAAAGGATGAGATTGACAATTGGAAATTCTTTTTCATAAGAGGTATTTCTTTTTTAATTTATAGATAGATATATACTAAAAGTTTAGTGAGAGTTGAATTTAAGGTTATTTGTTTAACTAATTAATAATATTAAGAATACTCTCTTTTTAACATCACTCTAACACTCTATTTTAGTGAATAAAATAAATATAGGTTATATATATGTGGAAATGATCTTACATAAAATGGTAAAATCTATGTGTATTCACGCAATAAAAACAAGACGGAGGAGGATGGAAGATTTTTAATGGGGAAGGAAGGGAAAAAGGCCAATGAGAGAAAAAAGATTGATTTTAAAATTTGTGTTTGGTTGAGCAAAAGAAATTAAAATTGTGAATAGAAAAATTACTTAAATAAAAAAGTAAAGACTCAAAATTGTTCCCGCACAATTTTCTCACGAACCAATCAAATTTCTGACAAAGAATAAACTCAAACCAGTCCTAACATTTTTATACTAAAAACAAGCTAGTCTTTTTGTCAAAATGAATGAGAAATTATTTTGTTCTTCGTATAAAAATGTAGGTACTAATGTGAGTGACCAAATTTGATTTTTACCTTAAATAGTACATTATTTAATTGTTTTGAAATCAATACTATATGAGGAAAACAAAAATAGTAGAATTATCCCCTAAAAAAATACTAATATTATTTTGTTTCTGTCTTTGTTGAAAGCGCGTCTATTCCGCTTGAACTTGCATACATAGAATAGATAACTACAAACAGCCTAGAAAGGACGAAATTGCATGAGACTTCTTCTTTATCACTCTCATTTTCCTCCTCCTTTCCTAGCAGACATTCTCCCAAACCCCTTTCCCATTTCTCTCTTATACTTTATACACTACAAGCTACATATATATACTTCCATGTTCGGATAATTTTTATCTCACAAGTAATTCAAAGCATTGAGCATAAATTAAATTTGTTAATACTTGCCTCAACCATTTTTGTTTGTGTCAAATCCTTCTACATGGAACCAACGTGTGTGGATACTTCTCTCAACCTAAACACTGTCCCTTCTCAGGACACACCCGTTGCTGCGGTTAGTATAGACTATATTATACTAAACACGTAATATCTTAGTTTTTTCTCCTCTTTTCCTTGAATTATAACATACCATATTAAAAAATTAACTTATGATGATTCAGGTTGCTGATCAGGTTTTGGTTGAAGAGTTGGAGCGTCTAAGTAGTGAGAATAAGAGGTTAACCGAGAAACTGAACCACATGTGCGACAATTATATTGTTTTGCGAAAGCATTTGAGTCAATTCAGTCACACAAATTTTGAAAATGAATTAGTGTCACCAATATCGCGAAAGAGAAAGGCCGAGAGCGTTGAAAATTGTATCAATCGGTTTGGCTATGCTATTGCTGAGAGCAGCACCATTACTACCGAGGAGGAGACATTCAAACACAACCACATGACCTCGCCGAGAGTTTCCAAGGTTCTTGTGCGAACAGATGCATCCAATACCAGCTTAGTAAGTTCTATAATTTCAAATTTAATCATACAGATTTTGTTGTCTTAATTTAATTTTTGGAACTATATAATAGATATTAGTGTTTGGCTAGTACTAACTGAGATGTTGAATTTGTTTTCGGGGTATTGAAGTATGTGAAGGATGGATATCAGTGGAGAAAATATGGTCAGAAAGTCACTAGAGATAACCCCTCTCCTAGGGCTTACTTCAAGTGCTCCTTTGCTCCTGGCTGCCCTGTGAAGAAGAAGGTATTTAATTAATAGAAGTAGTAGTTTAATCTCTCGATTATGTTAACAACAAAAAAATTAGGAAGTAACCAAAATGTTTCCTGGAATTTTGGAGCAAAGAGTTTTAAAATGATTCATGAAAGTAAACATTGTCAACCAAACAATGAGAAGGAGAATTCTTTGATACACTTTTAGTTGGGTGCGCGAGTTTAGTTAAGTAGGGGTAGCTTGTAGAAAAAAACTGATTCAAAATTTAAATTTGTTTTAAATAACTATATATAAAAAATGTTATATATTAAATGATTGGATGATGAGTACATACTCAATCAAACTTGAGTCTCTAGGGTACAAGAGTCTTCCTCACCAAATAATATTGTTGGTTCCAATAATTTGGTCTATGAAAATGTACGATGGATATGATTAATGATTTTGAATTTTAGAGATTTTGAAATTTTATGACTGCTATAATTTTTTTTGTTTAGAGCAATTTCAAACACTTGATTATTCACTAACAAGAATTAACAATCAATTGATGATTCCCTCTAAAAATAGTTACAACTTTTTTTTTTGGCACAACAACTTACTCAGTTCTCTTTTAAGCAAAAACATTTAATCAACAAGGCAATTATTTTTTAATATAATAAAAAAAACTAATTATTTTTTCCAAAGTTTCATTCATGAAAACTTATCTCGTGAAATAAAAGAATAGTTAACAAAAGTTTATATTAATTTCCTCTAAAAAAAGTTTATATTAATTGTGAGGTTTTTCTAAGAATTGCATTATTAAATTAAATAGAATGAAAGTAGTTAAATGTGTTTATATAAAATAATGAGAAAGGAAATATCTTTTTAATAAAAGTGATATCGATGATTATTACGATGTCTTTCATATTTGAATTTTCCATTGTTAAAATTACAATCTCAAATTCTTGTTGGTTGAACTAACATGTCAAGTTGTAATTGGTGTTTTTTTTTCTTTCTTATGTTGATACCGATGGAATTCATTAAGTTTTATGCATCGTGAAGTAAGAATAACTGAATGAAATCCCTTTTAATTATTAATTAGGTGCAAAGAAGTGTAGAAGACCCAAGCGTATTAGTGACCACATACGAAGGAGAGCACAACCATGCGCATCACCAACCTGAAATGTTACTCACTAGTTCAAACCAAAGTGAAACAACCCCTACATATAATTTAGTTCCAGCATCTTCATCCTCACCAATTAGTTGCCGTACAGCTCAAGCTTCAAAGCTTGACTTGGTCCAGCCAAGAAAATTGGTAGTTGATGATTCCCATAAGTCGTCTATCCAGCAGTTATTAGTTCAGCAAATGGCTACTTCTTTGACAAGAGATCCTAATTTCGCAGCAGCACTTGCCACTGCCATTTCTGGAAGAATAATTCTAGATGTGGAAAAGCCGAACTGAATTCACACATGTATTGAACTGAACAAGGTTTTGTTATCTGCATGGCTATATTCGATGCCGGTCTTGAGATATTTGGGGTCAACAAAATAATGATATCTCAATTTTTGGTGTAATGATATCTCAATTTGAAAAGAAAAAAAAAAACAGTTAGAGCTACATATAAAATCAGTCAAAATAAAGAAAACAGGAGTGTTATTCAAGACCATTTACAATGGTTTCAACTTTTAACACCCTCTTTTTCTTTTCCCAACACTCCACATTATATTCTCTCTCTTCCACCTAATAATTCAACACTCATTCAACCTTTACACTCTCCTATAGAGGTGTCAAATGGGCTGGCCCGACTCGGCCCGGCCTGGGCCGATGGGCCAATGCATATAACTAGGCTGGGCCAGCCCGGCCCGACTGAATAATGGGCTGTAAAATTTGAGTACGGCCCGGCCCTAGCATGGGTCAGTGGTCCGATGGGCCGGCCCGGCCCGTATTTCAATTTTTTTATGTTATGAAATGTACAACAAAAAACTAATCTTTTTTTCACAAACACACCAAAAGGATTAATAACACAAACAATAAATTGTAGTACGCTAGTGATAAACATTCACCCAACCTTAAATGATAAAATATTATGAGTCTAGCAATTCAAAATAAATTAACAAAAGAAATTATAGTACATGAGAAGTGAGAACTTGGTTTAAAATGACAATTTAAAATGAGTCTAACAATTCAAAATGTTATGAGTTCATTGAGCACTTCAAAATGACTAAAAACTGAGATACATTAGGGTTTATTGTTGGACTTGGGCCTAAAAATAAGTGGGATTTTTTCTAAAAAAAAAAATATATAGCATACTAAAATAATTTTTTTAATTAAATTTTTTATATTTATTTTAAATGGACCGGCCCGAAGCCCGATGGGCCAGCCCAGCCAGGCCCGTGTTTTAAA
This sequence comes from Medicago ruthenica, assembly GCA_018208015.1. Taxonomy (NCBI): domain Eukaryota; kingdom Viridiplantae; phylum Streptophyta; class Magnoliopsida; order Fabales; family Fabaceae; genus Medicago; species Medicago ruthenica. The sequence continues at coordinate 6,404 of WNNG01000080.1, forward strand.
TTGGGCTGAATGGACTGGGTCAAAAAGGCCCGGTTGCTTTTTGGCCCGACTTTTTGAGGCCCGTCCCAAAAAATGGGCTAATGGGCCTGACCCGATAGCCCGGCCCATTTTTGACAGCTCTACTCTCCAATGATTTTTTTAAAAACATTCAACACTCTACCCCACCACTTTTTATTTCATATTCTTATTTAATTTTATATTTTTGTTTTTATGATTACATAAAATTACAATTATCGATTATAATTAAATTAAAATAATAAACACTTAACAATTTATCTTTTAAATTTTTTTAAAAACAAAATTTAATTAAATAATTTATTTTTATTTTCTTATCTTATATTATTAATAAAAAGGTTCATCTTTCAATTAAATAAACTCTAGAAACAACAATAGTCATTATCAAAACAAACAAACATTACAAATAACTTAAAATGCAATACAATAAACGAAGCACGCGGCACACAAATAACTTAAAATGCAAGACAACAAACTAAGCACACGACACACAAGTAACTTAATTAGTACGATACAAATCATCTTTAATCATGAAACATTTCAAACTTTGCCCATATGTATTTCACTAGACCTGCTTGCAATTCGTGATGAACATCTGGATCACGCAATTCGGATCTAGCACGCACATGATTTGCAAAAGCGGGTAACACCTCGGTCGAGTATGGTTGCAGTGTACTAGATCCACTTGCCTCAGATTGCTCAAAATCGGTCCAACGTTGAACATATGTATCTCGTTCATCATCAACAATCATATTATGTAATATGATGCATGACCTCATGATGATACCCAAATCGGTTATGTCCTACAAGCGAGCTGGTTCACGGATGATTTTAAATCGAGCTTGAAGCACTCCAAATGTACGTTCGATGTCCTTTCGACATCCCTCCTGATATTTTACAAATAACTTATCGGGTTCACTTTGAGGAAGTCTAATCGATTTGACGAAAGTCGGATAAGAATGGTAGATACCATCAACTAGATAGTATGCCATATTATAGGGACGTTGATTCACAAAGAAATTCACAATTGGAGCCTTTCCCTGTTCCACATCATCAAACACTGGTGACCGGTCTAAAACGTTTATATCGTTCAACGTTCTCGGACATCCAAAAAAGGCATGCCAGATCCATAGATCATGAGATGCAACTGCTTCAAGAATAACTGTGGTGGTTCACTTATCCCCCCTAGTAAATTGACCTTCCCATGCTTTAGGACAATTTTTCCACTCCCAGTGCTTGCAGTCAATACTCCTGATCATCCCTGGGAACCCCCGCATTTCACTAACATGTAGTATTCTTTGCAGGTCATCTTGGGTTGGTGCTCTCAGGTACACTTGCTCATACAATTGTATGATTCCTTTGCAGAATCTACGTAAGCACTCCAATGTTGTAGTACCTCCTATTTTGATGTATTCATCGACCGCATCTGCTGCTACACCATATGCTAACATTCACATTGTCGTGGTACATTTTGCTAAGGGTGATATACCTTCTTTATTGGCTACATCAACTCGCTGGGTGAAGTAGTTATCACTACTTGAAAGGTCCCCAACGATTCGAAGGAAAATATGTTTTTGCATCCAGTACCGACGACGAAACATTACATCGTCATATGAAGAATAGGTTAAACGAGAATGAATTCTCTCAAGTGTAATTCTCTTAATTTTTCTATCGTTACATCCACACTATTAAGTCAATATCATATTTTCTTTATAATTTAATATATCATTTTTCTTTCTCATGTTTAATGATGTAGACGTAGCAATTGAGAAAATTTTAAAAAATTTCACTTGAGATAATCCATTAAAATAAGCGATGAAATAGGCAATATAAGTCTTTCTTCGTGTTTATTAATGAATTCTTCGTAAGAAAGAACATATTCCTTTTATTTATTCTCCCTCTTTTGTATGCACTTTGTTTATAACTTTTTTTTATTGGTCATTCATTGAGATGTCAACATAGTTACAATATCAATAACATAATAAGAAATCTGACATTGCTTAAAAAAAATGAGAAATGATATTTGTACAACCATTTTTTACAACTTTTATGACAATTTTCTCTCTCATACTCACATTATATTTTTATTTTTTCTCTCTATTGTTTTGATTTTTGTGCCAATACTTTATATTTTTTTTGTAAATTTATGGTTGTTCCAAAATTATGATACAAATGGTTGTTCAAATACTCGTATCTAAAAAAATCTCTTTGTTTCTACATGAAAATGAAAATGATGATATTTGTTGTTAGGTAGGGAAGAAAGAACCAAAAAGTTCCCTCTAAAATCGAAAACCATCTCTCCTATCCTACACAAAACCTTTTGAAGTTGAACCGATCACTATCATCAATTCATGACACAATCGAATTTAATGCCCTTCTTCAATCCATCCGTACGATCAATGAAGCGCCTCTTCTTTAAATCCCCCAATCCCATCACTCTCTCTCCCTTCCCCGATTCCCACTCCACCCATAACCGTCGTTTACGCGTCGCCGATATTCTTCTCTCCGACGAAGACGCCGCCGCCGATTCCGTTGACTCTTCAATGGACGGCGTTCATCAAACATCACCACACCGTTCTTCTCGTTCTGCCAAATGCTATTCGCCTCGGCGGCTTGTTGCTTGGTTGCTGGCGGCCATGAGACCGAATAAGAAGCGCCGGATTCTGAAACGCCGGGAGAAGATACCGTCGTCGCCGATAACGAATGAATTGAAAGATAACGAAGAAGAATCGAGTGAGAATCTCTATCTGTTTGTAATTTGATTTTGATTAACTAATTTGTGAATTTCAACTTCATTCGATACCTAATTGCTATTGTTTATGCTTAATTGCTCTGTAATTAGTGTTACTGATGAAGTTTTGCTAGTTTTTTTCATGATCATTAACAATCTTAAATTCAATTGATACTTAATTGTTTGCTACTGCATATGCTTGATTACTGTGTAAGCTAAACCTAAACCTGTGTAATTCTCTCAAATAATACAGTTCGTGAAAAACAATCCAGTTCTTGAAATTGTTATCACACAAAACATGATTCTTTAATTTGTTATCCGCTGTTAGTTACCGTTGTTAATTTTGCAGTTTGTTAAGGTTAGTTTGGGGAACTCTCATTTCATAGAATGAATCATGAAATGATTTTTTTCTCCATGATGAGTGTTTATCTCAATGTGTTTTTCTAGTGAGATTATTTTGAAATTTTTCTTAAAAAAAAATTGTTAATACATGTGCTATCTATGTTTGTTTTATTGTTTGTGATGAAAGGAAAAATTGTTTTGCTCATATATTGGATTTGTGGTTAACCTTACAATGGTGTGGGTGTTCTATAGGACAGTTAGATTGGAACAATACATCTTTTAAGCTAGGAGTTGGGTGTGGTTTGCTATATGTGATTGCAACAACTAAAAATGAGCTTAGTAAAATGGTTGAGCTGCGGAAAGAAATGGAAATAATCCTTCAAAACATGAAAGGGGAACTTCAAAGTAAAGATATACTTGTTAAGTCATTGAAACAATGTGATGATGCTCTTGCCTTTTCCATCACTGATATTCAAGAAGTTTCTAGCTCTACTAGTCACCCTTCAATTAGTTCACAAAAGCCGTATGTTCAGCTAGAGTTGAAAAGCAACACGGGTTGTGATCGTTTTCTAGAGTATGATATTAGTGAACAAGATGAATGTGCAGAAGAAATTAATGAGCTTCAGGCCGAATTTGAATACGAGTTGCAACGGTTGCAGCTGTATTTGGATGCAGAAGATGCATTTGAAGACACACCACAAGAAAGAGTTGAGGTAAACTGTTTAATGTTTGATTTCTCATGATCATATTTTTTTTCCTGAATTTGATAGGGGATGAACAACTTTATAGTTAGATGAGTAAACCAAGAAAGTGATAATTTTGCACCAGTTATACCTTAGTTAATATTTTCTTATATTTGTTGAGTCTTTTAATGGATATATGTATTTACAAGCATTATACAATCAGGGAGCTGTTATGATTTGCTGCTTTTTTATAATTTTCTGCAAATACCACCAGTTTCATAAACCTTTCAACTATTGATTCAGAAATAGTCTCTTCAATAAGTTGAAAGACAATATCCAGATGGATTTTCACTGAAATGCCCTTTCGGTGTCAAGAGGAGGGTACTTCTACAAAAGTGGCCACTCTTGAATTTTGACTGACACAGGTTATGAAAATTATATTATTAATTTGCAATTATATGCTGATTTTCTGTATCCTTTGACTCTTTGTAAGTTGTTAGGAACTTAGCTGATTTTATATTTGTGTATACTTTGTTCTGGGTTATTATTACATTGTAGAATTGCTAAATGTGAATTGGCAGGTTGCTGCTAACGACTCCAGTTCAAAAAGCGAGAGTTCAAGTTTTGGCGAAATAATAATGGAGCCTCAAGAAGCAAGTTATGATGTGTCATTTGGAGTCCCTCCAGCTGAACTGGAGAGAAGGTTACATGAACTACTTGAAACTAGGCTTCAAGAACGGATAGTAGAGCTGGAGTCTGCTTTAGAATATGCCACACAAAAGCTCAATGAGAAGGAGATAAGGAGTTCTTGGTGGGAAGACTCTGCAAGACATATCCCGTACCATGTTCCAGAAACATCTCGATTTACTTTCCCACTTGATCCTGAGGCTGCTTTAAAGTTTAGTCAAGTTGTGGGATAGTTTTTTGAAAGTGTGAAGTTGATTAATGCGCCACATTATTGTTATCGGCAGTGCAGTACTGCGGTTTAGTGACCTGTGCTTCATTATATAGATTCAAATTTTTTGATTTTTTGTTTAGTCTTCTGGAGTAAATATTTTGGTTTGGAGGACGGTTTTCAATAGCTTTGGTTCATTGTTGGTGATAACCAATGAGAGAAAAGAAATTGAAGGGAGCCAAATGGCTTGTGTATGTACTCAATTAGGTAATATAGATGTCTGTAAGCTACTAGTAGGCTGCATTGTGAAATTTCTTTGGATTTAGCAGTGAACACAAACTCAAGCTTTTGATTCATTGCGGCTATTCGTAGAAAATCATAGATTACATTCAGTTGACCTTCAAGGATCTATTATCTTTTTTAAACAAATTAACTGTGGTATACATTTCTTCACTAATGTAGCGAGATTTCTTTTCATTTTATCCACCATAATGAATGTTATTGAATTGAGTTGTGCAATTATTGTTGCTCAATTTGATAGGGTTTTTTTTTCTGTTATACAAAAATCTGAGCATATAGCACAACAGTACTAATGCTTATGCATGTAATTGGAAGAAATAGGACCATATGCGTAGATTTTTATGGTTTTGGATCCACGAAAAGCACACTGTCACACACATATTAATCTACACACTATCACTCACATTAGTTATTCTTGATCATCAATTTGAGATCCATTAGTTCATACTACACTTTCCCTAAATTATACTCCACAACCAAAATAAAAAACTGTGCGTCTAATAAAAATCCATTTACCACATGATCTGGGTATGACAATAAATATGGGTATCACAGTGACCGGTGCGTTTCAAAATTTTAATTCATGTTATTAACAAAATGCTTCAGATTCACGTGAACTTCACCAACGAAATGCATAACCATAAAAGCTACTTGGGAGATGGTTCGTTCATTATGGTGTGGGGCCCACACAATGAAGCAGAGCAACTGCTCTTGGCCGCTGCATGCGACGGTGGCGACAATAAATCTCCTGCGTGGGCACTAAGCTTCTTTTGCCTTTTGAAAACCTGCAGAGACTCATTAGCCTTAAGCCCATTCCAATGGCCACACTTAAATTCTTACCACCTTGTGTCCAATAATACTTTGAAGATTTTTATTTAAAAATTAAATTAGTCCACCGAAATTGGCACATGAGAATCAAACTTAAGACATTGAGATGAACACACTCCAAAGTCTCAAGTTAACACCATCAGACAAACCCAGATAGGTTAATACTTTAAGGAATGTAATTTCAATAACTAAAAATTGACGACTTATGTCATGTAAGTGTAGCTCGACCGATAGTTCTATTGACATTGATTTGCAAGAGTTGAAGTTCGAAACTTAGATTTCTCATTTCTCCATACTTACGTTGTGTGAGTCTAATCATCAGACTACTTAATCGAAAAATCGATAACATATTTGATCTTACCTGATCGGAAATGGACTACCGGTGCAGTTTAAATATGATGATAGTAAGTTGTCTGTTGTTTACTGGAACGGCGCGGGGGGGGGGGGGGGGGGGTGTACCTGCAGACACTCTGATGCTCAAGTCAGTATTGAGTAGAAGTAGGGGATTAGAGAATGAGAAGAGTCTAACTTTGGGGATTGCTGAGAGTCCCCTTTATATAGAGGTGGGTGGTGCAGGAGCCGTTGTACGACACGCGTGTGGCTCGGCGGTTACGAATTCGTAGGAATCGTAACCGCCAATGAGAGATTCGCTGGAACGTGGAAGGAGACGTTACTGATTGTTTGAATCAGTCTCCGTTTGCTCCGAGCACCCCCCCCTCGCGGAGAGGAGGTGTGTTGCGAGTAATTTACCAGATGTTGGATCTGGGTCAGTTTGTATTGGGCCTAAGTAAATGGGCCTAGTGAATTTTGCTTGCTCCAGAACAGAAGCCCCCCAAGTCGTTGCTCTTGACAAAGAGTGATGACTTTGAATGTGCGAAAGCCTTGTTCGAGGGGATTTTTTTGGAGGTGACAACCTCTGATGTTTGAAAGAGAAATGTTCGCAAGGAACTGGTTCGCATGATGGGCAAAATGCTTGCAAAGGAGCGAACTGACCCGTTTGGAACGGTGCTGTTCACAAGGGAATGTGATGCCCCTTCTTACCAAGGATATAACGAACGTATTTTCATGGTCGTTTGAGGAGTTCAGATTGAGGAAGATCAAGAATGATCAATTGAATCTTGAAGTTGAGGAAGATCAAGAACGATCAATTGAATCTTGATCAGGGACCTTTGCTCACTGGGAGCGTTGGGAAGCTCGCTCTATCATGATTCGAACGAACTTGTTGGATTGGGGGAAACTGTACTTGTTTGTCAGTCCACTCATCGATCATTGCATCGGTGAGGTCACGAGATTCCTTCGTCAGATAGTTGGTCGTTTGTCCATCTGCATTTAATGCCCACGTCTCGAGCACATGAGTGAGGGGACAGGACGTTTGGACTTTGGTTGCCACGTGTAAAGGCTAGTAGCGTACTTGAGTACATAGGCCTTTGAGTGTGTCTTGGTAACTGTTCTCGAGGCTTCATCATCACCGTTGATTAAACCTGACGTTTGGAGCTCCCACAGGTTTGATCAGAACCGTTGGATGTTTGATGAGATGTGATCTGAACCATTGCTTCGTTTCTTTGAACTGGGTCGTAGGTGAAGGGCTGCACCGGATCAGATTCACTTTGTTATGAAAGGTTGCGAAGGAGGTATAAATAGCCTCAAGTGTTTATGGAAAACACTTTTGCCATTCTCACTCTGCAAGCTTTGATCCTTCAGAAGTTCTTGAAGATTTTCCAGTGAAGTTCCAGTGTGTTTTGGCCTTTTCATCCCTTCGACGTTCAATCTACGCAACCATCACCATTTAAAAAGGTACTGTAACACCCATAATAAGATTGCCTAGGATCTTTTACGAGTATTAAAATTTCGTACTGGATACATTAATTTACAATATAAAAGTTCATTCAAAACATTACATCACATTGTAATATTACAATCCAAACTTTATACAACCCTTCTTTGATACATGAACATCTATAATACAACAACATATAATGCAATCAACTATAACATATAACATCAGCACGATCAGTCCGTAGCCTTCTCCTTACCCTTGTTGCCTGCTGACTGCGATCCTGCCTGTGAACCTGCACCAGAAGGAATGGGATGAGACATAATGTCTCAGTGAGCTCTACCCAACCTACTGTTGGCAACCACAGGGAACCTAGGGTCGCCATGCCTACCTTGGCAATTTAGGGGAAATCTAGAATCGCCAAGTCTTGTAAACCTGCCTATAACTTTAACTATAACCTGCCTGTAACTATAAACTTCTTGTGACTATAACTTTAACTATAACTGTAAAACATTGTACAAATAAAATGTTTTATGTTAGCTGTTAGCGTTGAACAAACAATTAATCTGAGTTCATTTTACGGAGTGCATCCGGGTGGAGTAACCCCGAAGTACATCTCCCTATGACCCGATGAAACTCCTGACAATCAGGCTAACACCGGACTCCCTATGAAACGTGTGGACAACCCTCTCGGAGAAGTCCCATCCGGCGAATCCCGGAGTCTGATGAACACGCCCTATGACTATGAAACGTGCGAGCACGCCATTATCTTTGATATAATTATTTAACTTTAACATATGAACATATAATCTGTTACTATAACCATATAACATTCTTGTAACATATAACCTATAACCTATGATCCTTGGCTTATCGTTCTCATAAGCCACCTATGATCGTTGGAGGACCAACACTATAAACCTATCTGTAACTTTAATTGCCGAAGCACTCCCATTGCCCATGTATCCTAAATGAATACGTCTATAACCTTGTTCACTTATTTAGGTTCTCAAGTTATCAAGCCATATGCCTTCCCTAATGATCTATTCATTCTCTAAGGGATAGGTCCTTTAACACTTAAAACAAGATACATAGCCATTGCACGTTGCTTAATGAGTTTGAAGTAGTATTGGACGGCTGGAATGGTGCTAGTAAAGAAGAAAAACAAGTTGTTCCTGTAAGCTGTGGAATCGTGACACGATTTGGGAATCGTGTCACGATTTTCTACCCAGAAATCGTGTTATGTTCTGCCTGTAAAATCGTGACACGGTTGCAGAATCGTGACACGATTTTACCTGCAGTTGGACAACATAGGGCAATTTCAAAGCATAATTTTCACCATTCTTGGCACAACCAAACATACTCAAACATCATACAGCTTAAGGCATATTTCTAAGACATATAAACAACTTATAACATATGAGATCATGTAATTACAAGCCAAAAGGATTTAGGGCATAAAATTTGCAAACTAGCTCTTAATACTATAAACCTCAAAGCTTATACAAAGTGGGTTCTAAAACTCTCTAGGAGATCACCTTAACCTCAAAAGATGCTTGCTAAGTTAAGAAATTCAAAGCCCTAGCTTCAACTCAAAGCCTCACTCAAGAGAACTTCCTATCCTTGACTTTCCTTCTTCTTCTTGCTCCAAAATTTCACCAACACAAGCTTGCTTGGAACACAAGGGTTTAGGTGGGAGTTTGATTCTTTAAGGATGATGATTGATGAGATGATAATGGTGAGGATGGGGGACGAAAATGAGAGAGAAGGAGGGAGCAATTTTCTGATTTTCTTACTTGAGAAAAATGAGATAAACATGGGGAAATTTTCATATAAATCCAAATGGGTCCTTTCCCCTTTATTACAACTTTGCCATTCCCTCATATTACTACTTTGCCATTACTTGAACATAAAGCTTCTAACACTCATAACTGATACTTCTAAGCGGGATATTACACTCTACCCCCTTAAAGAAATTTCGTCCTCGAAATTTAGAAATTACCTGTAAAAAGATGTGGATAACTCTCCTGCATCTCTGATTCTAATTCCCATGTAGCTTCACCGTAGGGAGAACCTTTCCATATGACTTTAACAATTGGAATCTCTTTGTTCCTCAATGCTTTGACATCACGTTCAATAATCCGTTCCGGTTCGGGCCGAAAAGTCAAATCTGATCTTAAGTCGATGGTTTCCAACTCTACTGGTTGGTGAGGATCAGGAATGAACTTCCTTAACTGTGAAATATGGAAAACATCATGTAATCCTGACATAGCCGGTGGCAGAGCCAATTGGTAAGCTGCTGGTCCGACACGTTTAAGTATCTGAAATGGCCCAATAAATCTTGGACTCAATTTCTTTGTCCTGTAAACACCTCGTAATCCCAGCTTAGGGGTAACTTTCAGGAAAACATGATCTCCCACTTCGAACTCTAGAGGTCTTCGCCTCTTGTCCGCATAACTCTTCTGTCGACTTTGAGTAGTTCTGATCTTATCCTGAATGGATTTAATCTTTAAAGTGGTCTCCTGGATAATCTCAGGTCCCAGAATACTTTTATCTCCAACCTTTGACCAACAAAACGGTGTTCTACACCTTCTGCCATACAGTGCCTCATAAGGTGCCATTCCGATACTAGAATGGTAACTGTTATTATAAGAAAATTCAATTAAAGGCAGATGGTTATTCCAACTTTCTCCATCCTCTAAAATGCATGGACGTAGCATATCCTCTAACGTCTGTATAGTTCTCTCAGATTGTCCATCTGTTTGAGGATGATGAGACGTACTCAACTTTAACCTTGTTCCCAAAGCCTTTTGAAAAGCCTTCCAAAAGTGAGAAGTAAAGATAGGATCTCTATCCGAAACAATACTAGTTGGAACACCGTGAAGTTTCACAATCTCTACTATGAATAATTCTGCATACTGAGCAGCCCTGTACGTAGTCCTAACCGGTAAAAAGTGAGCAGACTTAGTTAACCGGTCGACAACTACCCAAATTGAATCATGTCCCCGTTGAGTCCGAGGTAACCCTGTTACAAAATCCATAGAGATCTCTTCCCATTTCCACTGAGGGATTTCCAATGGTACTAGCATCCCTGCAGGCCTATGATGTTCAATCTTCACTTGTTGACACACAATACATCGCGATACGAATTCCGCAATATCGGTCTTCATCCCCGGCCACCAATAATCTTTCTTTAAATCTTGGTACATTTTAGTGGTACCTGGGTGAATACTGAAACTACTCTTGTGTGCCTCTTCCAAAATCAACCTTTTTAAATTAGCATCATTAGGAACACAAACTCTACCTTCAAACAGCAGAGTACCATCCGATGCCCTTGAAAATTCTGACTGCCCAATCCTCCTCTGAAGATCCACATCCAATTCTTGAGCTTGTGCGATTCGGGATCACAAATCACAAGTAACCTCTAATCTTTGCAACAAAATACCGTCACCCATCTCTGTAACGCTGAGATTAAGATCTCTAAATTTCTCATACAAACCACAAGTATGCATCAGCACTTCTTCTCTCATCAAAGATTTTCTGCTCAAGGCGTCAGCAACTACATTCGCCTTTCCAGGGTGATACTTTAACTCAAAATCAAAATCCTTTAAGTATTCCATCCATCTTCTCTGTCTCATGTTCAGTTCCCGTTGATCGAACAAATACTTTAAACTTTTGTGGTCACTGAACAAGTCAAATTGTGCTCCATATAAATGGTGCCTCCATACTTTTAGAGCAAAAACTATAGCTGCCAATTCAAGGTCATGAGTAGGGTAACTCTCCTCATGAGATTTAAGCTGCCGAGAAGCATAAGCTATCACATTACCTTCTTGCATGAGCACACTACCTAGTCCTTTAGAGGACGCATCACAATATACAACATATTTCTTCTCGGGATCCGGTATTGCTAATACTGGAGCCTTGGATAATTTCTTTCTCAAAGTCCGGAAACTTTTCTCACAATCTTCGTCCCAGACGAAAGGCACATCTTTCCTCGTGAGGCGTGTCAAAGGCAAAGCAATCTGTGAAAATCTCATAATAAATCTTCGGTAGTAACCTGCTAAACCTAGGAAACTCCGAACTTCTGTTACATTCGCTGGTCTGGCCCAATTAAGGACAACTTCAACTTTAGATGAGTCTACTGACACTCCTCCTTTAGAGATAACAGGCCTAAAAATTGAATTTCCGATAACCAAAATTCACATTTGCTGAATTTTGCATATAACTGATTTTCTCTGAGAATGTCCAAAATGATCCTCAGATGTTGAGCATGTTCCTGTGAGTCCTTTGAATAGATCAAGATATCATCAATGAAAATCACTACAAACTGATCCAGGTAAGGCTGGAAAATTCTATTCATGTAGTCCATAAACACAGCTGGAGCATTAGTCACTCCAAACGGCATAACAAGAAATTCATAATGTCTGTAACGTGTTCTGAACGCCGTCTTGGACACATCTGACGATTTGATACGAATCTGGTGGTATCCTGATCTGAGATCAATCTTTGAAAACACTGCGGCTCCTTTGAGTTGATCCAAAAGATCATCAATCCTCGGTAATGGATACTTGTTCTTAATTGTTACTTTATTCAGCCGACGGTAGTCGATACACAATCTCATACTACCATCCTTCTTCTTAACCAACAACACTGGTGCACCCCAAGGTGACACACTAGGCCTGATAAAATGTTTCTGAATTAAGTCTTCTAACTGAGACTTCAATTCCTTTAACTCTGACGGTGACATTCTATACGGCGCCACTGATACTGGCTCCGATCCTGGGATGAGATCAATAGAAAACTCAACTTCTCTTTCTGGGGGTAAATTGATTATCTCAGAAGGAAAAACATCTAGATAATCACTGACAACAGGAATGTCACTGAGACTCAGTTCTGATTCTGAAGTCACAGTAACCATCACATAAAAACCCCTATCCTGAGCACACATAAGCTGAGTAAGCTGATGAGTGCGGTTGATTAACTCTGATAAAGCCACACCTTCGGTCGTATCATCTGTAGGCATAAAAATACACTTTTCCGCACATCCAATGTACACATGATAGCCAATCCATTCCTAGGATCACATCAAGTTGTATCATGGGAAGACACACCAAATCTATGTAGTATGTCTTACTAGATACAGTGATCGGGTAATTTTCACATATAAAACTAGCTACAACTCCGCCCTCAGTAGCGGTAGATACCGTCATAGGAGGTATCAACGGTGACATAGACAACTGTAATGCTTCTACACACTTGTAAGAAATAAAGGAACATGTTGCACCACAATCAAAAAGCACTCTAACTGGAGTTTGGCCTAAGTAACACATACCGGCAATTAAATCTTCATTTGCCAAAGCCTTCTGGCCATCAAGGGAGTACACCCTGCCCTTACTTGTTGTAGTACCTTCAGCTCCACTTTTACCTCTTCTTTCTGGACAATTTGCTAAAATGTGCCCCGACTGCCTACACCCGAAACACACACCTGTTTGCCTCATGCATTCACCGTAATGCATTTTCCCACAGTATTTACAAGCAGTACTCGCCTGGTGTGGAAACGACTGCTTACCCCTCTTAGGAGAGCCCTTAGGCTTATTCTCATGGTACCTATCTTGAAACTTGCCATTTCTCTTTTCAAATAGTGCAGCTTTCTCTTTAGAGGTTTTGGCAAAATCCGCCTCAGCAACCAAACTGTCGTGAACCATTTCATCATAACTGATATTTCTTTGAAGGCTCATTGCTGTATCAATTTCACCTCTCAACCCACGCCTATACTGATTCATCTTCCAGTTCTCATTACCGACATACTCGTTGTGAGAGGAGTAGTACGACAATTCTTCAAATTTTTTGGTAAACTCAGTGACTGACATGCCACCTTGTTTCAACTCAAGGAACTCTTGTTCTTTCTTTACTTTATAGGACATCGGGATATACTTCTCTAGCATTGCTTCCTTGAAGTTATCCCAATTAATCTCAATGTCATTTGCTATCATTCGGCGTTGAGCAGATTCCCACCAATCTTCTGCTGCGCCTCTGAACTGGTTGGTTGCCAACAATACTTTACTCTCTTCTGGGCACTCCACCATCCGGAACACTTTCTCAATTTGCTTTAGCCATCTTTTGGCTTCTGGAGGTTCACCTTCCCCATTAAACTCAGGAGGGTGGTTTCAGTTAAATTCCCGGAAGAACGGATTTGCCACTACTGGTGGTGGTGTCTGCTGCTGAGCACCTTGTCCTTGGTGCATCATCTCCATCCATTCATGCTGAGTTTGGGCCTGTTGTTGGGCTTGTTGCTGCATCATAAGCATCATCTGCTGATGCTGTAATGCAGCTTGAGCTTGCTGCTCTTGATACTGTTGCTGCAACGCCTGCTGCTGTTGCATCATTTGAGCCCAAAAATTCATATTAGGGTCTCCTCCGGCTTCCTCAGCATTGGCCTGATTCGATCTAGGCCTGCCAGGACCTCTTCTCCTCCCAGACATCTTATCCTAACTGTCATACACAAGTCAAAGTGATCAGTTTCAACCAGATATAACATTTAGAATAATGTCCCGGATCCAAGAGATCCACAAACTTGAATTGTATTTTAATGACCCAAGGCACGGTCTGAATCGACCTGCTCTGATACCAAATTGTAACACCCATAATAAGATTGCCTAGGATCTTTTACGAGTATTAAAATTTCGTACTGGATACATTAATTTACAATATAAAAGTTCATTCAAAACATTACATCACATTGTAATATTACAATCCAAACTTTATACAACCCTTCTTTGATACATGAACATCTATAATACAACAACATATAATGCAATCAACTATAACATATAACATCAGCACGATCAGTCCGTAGCCTTCTCCTTACCCTTGTTGCCTGCTGACTGCGATCCTGCCTGTGAACCTGCACCAGAAGGAATGGGATGAGACATAATGTCTCAGTGAGCTCTACCCAACCTACTGTTGGCAACCACAGGGAACCTAGGGTCGCCATGCCTACCTTGGCAATTTAGGGGAAATCTAGAATCGCCAAGTCTTGTAAACCTGCCTATAACTTTAACTATAACCTGCCTGTAACTATAAACTTCCTGTGACTATAACTTTAACTATAACTGTAAAACATTGTACAAATAAAATGTTTTATGTTAGCTGTTAGCGTTGAACAAACAATTAATCTGAGTTCATTTTACGGAGTGCATCCGGGTGGAGTAACCCTGAAGTACATCTCCCTATGACCCGATGAAACTCCTGACAATCAGGCTAACACCGGACTCCCTATGAAACGTGTGGACAACCCTCTCGGAGAAGTCCCATCCGGCGAATCCCGGAGTCTGATGAACACGCCCTATGACTGTGAAACGTGCGAGCACGCCATTATCTTTGATATAATTCTTTAACTTTAACATATGAACATATAATCTGTTACTATAACCATATAACATTCCTGTAACATATAACCTATAACCTATGATCCTTGGCTTATCGTTCTCATAAGCCACCTATGATCGTTGGAGGACCAACACTATAAACCTATATGTAACTTTAATTGCCGAAGCACTCCCATTGCCCATGTATCCTAAATGAATACGTCTATAACCTTGTTCACTTATTTAGGTTCTCAAGTTATCAAGCCATATGCCTTCCCTAATGATCTATTCATTCTCTAAGGGATAGGTCCTTTAACACTTAAAACAAGATACATAGCCATTGCACGTTGCTTAATGAGTTTGAAGTAGTATTGGACGGCTGGAATGGTGCAAGTAAAGAAGAAAAACAAGCTGTTCCTGTAAGCTGTGGAATCGTGACACGATTTGGGAATCGTGTCACGATTTTCTACCCAGAAATCGTGTTATGTTCTACCTGTAAAATCGTGACACGGTTGCAGAATCGTGACACGATTTTACCTGCAGTTGGACAGCATAAGGCAATTTCAAAGCATAATTTTCACCATTCTTGGCACAACCAAACATACTCAAACATCATACAGCTTAAGGCATATTTCTAAGACATATAAACAGCTTATAACATATGAGATCATGTAATTATAAGCCAAAAGGATTTAGGGCATAAAATTTGCAAACTAGCTCTTAATACTATAAACCTCAAAGCTTATACAAAGTGGGTTCTAAAACTCTCTAGGAGCTCACCTTAACCTCAAAAGATGCTTGCTAAGTTAAGAAATCCAAAGCCCTAGCTTCAACTCAAAGCCTCACTCAAGAGAACTTCCTATCCTTGACTTTCCTTCTTCTTCTTGCTCCAAAATTTCACCAACACAAGCTTGCTTGGAACACAAGGGTTTAGGTGGAAGTTTGATTCTTTAAGGATGATGATTGATGAGATGATAATGGTGAGGATGGGGGACGAAAATGAGAGAGAAGGAGGGAGCAATTTTCTGATTTTCTTACTTGAGAAAAATGAGATAAACATGGGGAAATTTTCATATAAATCCAAATGGGTCCTTTCCCCTTTATTACAACTTTGCCATTCCCTCATATTACTACTTTGCCATTACTTGAACATAAAGCTTCTAACACTCATAACTGATACTTCTAAGCGGGATATTACAGGTACAATGCCTTCACCTTTTCGCTTTTCTTTTTTCCGTTTTAGCCGTTCGGTTTTGATGATTTAGTAGGCTAGTTGTTTCCGGGTAGGAAGTTAGTGGATTCCGCCATAAATGGTGGGGGTTTCCTCCGTAGATGAACATTTAAGGATTTAGAATCCATTTCGCCTGTTCGTGAGCCATCGGTTGCAGGTTTTTAACCTGTTAGAGGTTTAACCTATCGCCACAGTGAGTGGCGTAGCTCTGCCGTATGCGGCAGTTTTTTCACTTTGCATTTTGGTTTTCCCTCCAAGTTGTTATTTTGAAAACTTTTTTTATCTTTCCGTTCGGGAGGACGATGAGCCCTTCCTCGCCATGATCGGACTGGAGGTGGAGGAAGGGTGGATTTGAATGCAAAATTCATCTTTTTTTCCTTCCTCCTGTTTTCAAGTTAGACATGGCAGGAAACCCCAATAGGAACGAGGCTGAGGTGTATGACCCGTCCTGGATAGGGGACGAACCGTTAAAAGCAGTGTCAGTGTTTGCGCCGGAGGGTACGGCGGAAAGACCGTTTAACGAGATTGGACGCAGTGAGGATTGGGAAATCTGCCTCCCGAGCATGTCCGACAGAATATGCTCGCGATACACGGGGAACAGGCTCCCCATGTATGAAGTCATATTCAAGAACATGGGGCCATGAAAAGGACTGAGAAGGGCGGGGGGGACGTGCTTGGGTCTCCTTTCGCCAGACCAAAAAGCTCTTCTCCATCTTTGTAGGCAAGGTGAAGAGTTTCAAGGACTGGTTCTTTTTGGTGCGGCTGAGGATGGACGTCGCCTTGAAGAACGTCCTGAAAATGGTGAGGAGAGCCCATGAAGACGGAGGTGATGACCACTTCAAGGTTCCTCACTTCTCTTTCTATTGGTGTCAAGACCACTACGGCTACAAGCCCGGAGATTTCGGTTTTGGCTATGTTGGTCTCAGTGCGGAGGAAAAGGACAATCACGATAAGCTGTGGGCTTATGTGATTTCTTTTGTGCCCGCGAGGGTGTTGAGGGAGGATGGTGCCCCTCTAGTTGATTGTACAGGACGAGGGGTGACAGAGCCCCGCTACATAAACACGCACGATCTTGTGTTCTCCGAAAATCCGATGGAGTTACTCGGTAGAATTTGTATACATAGTTTTACATTGATATTTTTTTCTAAGTCTGATACTGACTTTCTTTTCATTCTTTTTGTTCGCAGGGAACATGTCTGGGATGAACGAGTTGATCCGACGCTCGAGTAAGAAGGTGGCTGGCCGTGGAGCCGTGCGACAAAAGGACGTTCACAGCGTGAATCATCTGATCGTCGGGGCTGCGGGAGGCTCTACTTCTCATGCGCTTGTGCAGGTGATGGAGGATGACCCCGTGGAGGAGGTTGTCGAGTCCTTTAAGCGGAAGAGGGTGGCCTATGTTGTAAAGGGGCGACCTTTGCCCGCCACCTCTTCCTCTACTCAGCCTGAAGGTGGGGATCTGCTTCAACTGCCAAACGTGTGGTCCGATTCGGACCGCTATGGCTCGCATTCTTCTCTTTGCCTGAGTGAACCCTGAGCTGAAGGTTATTCAGGACCTTGGCATCGCCGGCCGGAGCAAAGCTCTGACCGAAGGGGTCATAGCTGCGATGAAGGCTTTGGAGATAGTCGTGGCTCTGAACAAATCTTCAACTGAGGACGTGGTTCGGGCGGACGTGCTGGTTAAGGAGAATGATGCTCTAGTGGCTAAAGTGGCCAAGTTGGAAGCTGACCTCGCTGCCCGTAAAACCCAGGTGGAGGAGAAGGACCACAAGATAGCCTCCCTGGAGAAGAAGGCGGACGGTGACCTCGCGGAACTGGAGGAGTTGAGGGAAGCTCGCCGCAAGTGGGACGAGGATAAGAAAGGACCCATGGCCGCTGTGAACCCTAGTGCCGACGAATCCGAGGACACTGCTTGCTTGGGCCGCGCTGGATTGGTGGCAAGGATTGATGAGCTGGAACAGGGTCTCGTGGGAGCGGCCAACCATGCTTTTGACAATGTCGTGCAGCTTCTGAAAGCTGTGAACCCTGGGGTTGTGTTTTTGATCGAAGGGATTCATTTTTTGAAATATGTCGAGAATGGCGCTCTTACGTCCTCTCCCCCCGATGAAGAAGATGGGCATGTTGAATAAGCCCGGGTCTAGATGACCGTATCATTTTCAAACAATTTCTATGTGTTGGTTTGTAACCGGCTTTGTGCCATGACATTGTGCACCCTTCATGGTTAGCACCCTTTTTGTACAATATATTTTGATTTCAATTCCTGCTCGCTGCTTTATTTTATACTTTGCGAAAATGTATGTTTAATTTTCTAAGTATAATGTGCGATCGGAGTGCTCGTTGTGTGAGGCTTTTAAATTTGAATTGCAACAAATATCTTCGTAAATGAGAAATACTCGACTTAGATGCATGCTCGTATGGTTAGTTTTAAGTAACTAAGCATTTTTTAATCAAAAGTAGATTAGGCAGACCGAGGATAGGGCCCACATTTTTGAATCAAAAGTAGATTAAGCAAGTCGAGGATAGGGCCTGCCCCCTCGTAGCCGTTGCTTTGTTGTGAAGTAGCGGCTAGGTCTGATGCGAGGGTTGGGAACGGCGAATGTCGAATGACTTGCCTGTTTCTTTAAGTTGAAACTTAAGAGATGTTGTATTTCCTCCCCCAAGTGTTCGCTCCGATTGTATGGATAGCATATACTTGTGTGTTTTGTACTGGGGAATCCGAGCGTGATAGTTCCGACCTTTACGCGGGGTATACGTCAGAAAGGTTCACGTTCAAGAGATGTTTATCTGAACGTGTGTTTGAATCTAGAGTTCGAACGAGTAATAGTGGACAAACGAAAAACTCAATTTAAGTTCAATGCCCCGAGGCGTGAATCTCCAATCGTGAGCTGGGGTTCTGCCTAACATGCCGAGCGTTGATGCCGCATCTGTGAGCGAGCATACCGAGGATTTAGTGAACCCGTTGTGTATAGGTTTCACTAATCCTTTCAAGATTTTGGATTTGGAGTGGCACGACTTTCCTCTTCTGTTGTAATTGCTCGCTTGTGATTACATTTAGTTCGTTAATTTAAACTTTGCAGTCGTATGTACAGTTGATAACACACAAAATACACTGTCTAAGTAACTTAATTTTTTATTTGTTTTAGGGTCATTTGTCGTGTTTTGCATGATATATGCTGGTATTATGATGTGTTTCAGGAACCTAGGGTGTAGAAAGCAAAAATAAAGAAAAACGGTGAAAAGGGAAAAAAATGCTCAAAAAGTCAACAAGTCAAATGAGAAGTCAACACATTTAGTCAGGTTGAAGAATTTCTCTCCACTTTCAGAAGCAGTTACATCCACTTCCTCCATGTTCTCCACCTCTTGTGACACTATCAGAAGCACTCCTTGATAAATTTTTGCCTATAAATAAACCTTAAAGAATCAGTTTTCAGAACCAAGCTTCTTAGAGAGAAATTCAGCAATTTAGAAACAACCTATTTTCATTTAAGTGCTTATTGTAATTTAAGTTTTCATTACTTTGTTCCCTGGCGATTTTCAATTCAGCCGTGTATACTCATATTGATTTCAATTACTATCTCCATATCATTACTATCACTATTCATCCAATTTCAATTAAGTCTCTTTACTACCGTTGAATTTCGATTCATTACTTGCCATTTCATACTATTCCATATCATTACACTGTTGCTGCGTAATGAAATTATAGTTTCATTGCTGCTGCACCTATTTATTTAAATTCCAATTGAGAGCCGTATTTGCTTGCTGGTGCCGTATTGCATATATTAATTATTGCTGCGTGGCTGTTCTGTTCGATTCCAATTGGTGAGAACTGCTTTTGGCTGCGGCTATTCTTTTTAATTCGAGTATCCATCAATTAACAGTATCAGTTACGTGGATATTCCCTTAACCGAAAGTATCCATCAATTAACAGGTTTATTTTTCTTACTCCTCTTTAATATGAATTCATCAAAAATAGGTTTAGAATATTATTTTATCATGTATGAGTAGATTTTTATAGGTACCGGAATATGATGATTGTCGTACTAATGGTACTTTGTTAAGTTGTATGATTAGAATCTGTAACAGGAATTATTTTTAAGTCTGAAAACTCTAATATTTAAAGATGAATTTTCACAGTGAAACTAGAATAACGCGATACTGGTTTCATCTTGAAAGAGTGAAACTTGTATCTGACCGTAGAAAATTCAGAAATTAATTTTAAAATTCAGCGACAGCGTTTTCTTTAATTAATTTAGAACTTACAAATTTCCAAAAAGAGATTTTAAAATTGTAACTATGCATACGAAAGCTGGCAGTTATAATCTTAAAATTTGGTAACGGGCGCGCGAATGTCGACGGTACCTTCAAATTTGTTTTCTACTAAAAATAACTTTTCAAGCAAAAATTGATTATTTTTCAAACGGAGTTTTGAAGTTGTAAGGCGTACGCGCGAAAGCGGTCGAATAGATTACAACGTCAAAAATTCGGTGTCGTACACGCGAAAGTGGCGACCCCTTTAATTTAATCATTTTTACGCGCGAAAATATTTTCCTGTTATAATAATAAAATATAGCTTAACAAGTATTCAAGGTCGACGCAAATTATATTCCGGTCTCTTGCCATTAAAAATAATTAAAAACAACTTATTTTTCCAATTTTGCAACCAAACTAATTAGCATCACCGTAGATAAAAAAACGTGACAATTGATAACGGTACTTGACATTGGTCTATGTGGGATTCGACATCTTTTATACTAAAACCGATATTTCCGTGCACTTGCGGACTTATCAACAGTAGAGCGATTTGTAGGTTTGCTGCTTAACTATAATACCTTTTTAATTTTTTTGCATTCCAAGTTCTGGGGATTGGACCCTTTACGAGGTCTTCGAGACCATATGCTCCCGTCCCTGTTTTCATGTGGATTCCGTAAGGGCCCTCCCAGTTGGCAGCGAGTTTCCCTTCGTCAGAATCCTTTTGGTTTCTTCGGAGGACGAGGTCGCCAACTTTGAATTCTCGATTGATGACTCTTTTGTTGTGGCGAGCGGCTATTTTTTGTTTTAGCGCTGCCTCTTTTAGAGCTGCTTCACTTCTGATTTCGTCGACAAAGTTGAGTTCTTCTCGTAGGTTCTTGACATTGGCTCGGAAGTTCGTATTGGCGCCAGTTCGCCAGTTGAGTTCGTTTAACTCGATTGGAATGACTGCTTC
Organism: Medicago ruthenica; assembly: GCA_018208015.1. Lineage (NCBI taxonomy): Eukaryota > Viridiplantae > Streptophyta > Magnoliopsida > Fabales > Fabaceae > Medicago > Medicago ruthenica. The sequence continues at coordinate 27,773 of WNNG01000080.1, forward strand.
TGTTTCGTACGGGAGGTGAAAAGGTGACTCACCGGTTGTTGAGTGGGGGGTCGCTTGATAGGCCCATAGAACTGTATGAAGTTCCTCAACCCAATTACCTTTAGCTTCATCTAGCCTTCGAAGAATGACTCTGTTCGTTGATTTCGCTTGCCCGTTTGTTTGAGGATGTTCGACGGAAGTGAAATCGTGCTTGATATTTAGGTTTTCTAGGTATTCTTGAAACCTTCGGTCCGTGAACAGAGTCTCGTTATCGGAAATCACGAGGGCCGGTACTCCGAATCTTGCTAGGATATCCCTTTTGAAGAATCGAAGTACGTTTCTCGTTGTGATTTTGGCGAGGGGCTCAACTTCGATCTATTTTGTTGAGTAGTTTACTGCTATTACCAGATATTTCAGTTGACCTTTAGCTTTAGGAAAAGGTCCCAAAAGGTCGATTCCTCACCATGCGAAAGGCCAAGGTGACGCTAGTGAAGTGAGTTTGGCGGCAGGGGAGATGTGCATATCCCCTTGTCGCTGACACTTGTCACATTTAGCCACGTATTCTTTAGCATCTTTGAGCATAGTGGGCCAGAAGGAACCTGCTCGTAGTACCTTCTTAGCAAGTGCTTTGGCTCCGAGGTGCTGCCCACAGATACCCTCATGTATTTCAACGAGGGCCTCTTGGGCTTCGATAGGGCCGAGGCACTTGATTAGTGGGGTGATGAAACCTCGTTTGTACAAAGTTCCTTCCACTAATGAAAACGAGCAGGCTCTCCGTTTAAGTTTAGTTTTTTCCGAAGGGTCTTGAGGGAGCTCCCCGCTAGTGATGTAGTGAATTAGGGGTCCCTGCCAGTCCTGTATTTCGGAGATTTCATTGATTTCGAGTAATCGAGCTTTGTGCCTTTTGACGCTTGGTTCCGTAAGGACTTCTTAGATTACCGTTTTGTTCCCGTTGGCAGTTCGCGTACTTGCGAGTTTTGAAAGAATGTCTGCTCGGGCGTTATGTTCACGTGGAACATGTACCACTTCAACAGATTCGAACTCTTTCATTTTATCTTGGACCAGCTGAACGTATTCTTGTAGATGTTCTTCCCTCACTTGGTATTCACCAGTGACCTGGGATGCGACTACTTGGGAGTCAATGCATATTTTGATTATTTTGGCTCCCATGTCTTTGGTTATTCATAAGCCGACTATGAAAGCTTCATGTTCTGCGGTGTTATTGGTCATCGTAAAGGATAGTCCCAACGATACCTCGATTACGATTCCTTCTTCGTTTTCAATCATTACTCCTGCTCTACTGCCCTTTAAATTGGACGATCCATCGACGTAGACGGTCCAGATGCCCTCTTTCTCTTCCTCGGAGGGAAAAGTCATTTCAGCTATGAAATCGGTAAAGACTTGAGCCTTGAGTTCCTTCCGGGACTCGTAATGAATGTCGAACTCGGATAATTCGAGCGACCATTTCATCATCCTTCCGGTGACGTCAGGACGTCCAAGTATTTTGCCGAATGGGCTGGTCTGTCCGAACGATGATGGTGTGTGCTAGGAAATATTGTTTGAGTCTCCTGGCCGCTACGACCAATGCGAGAGCAAATTTCTCTATTCTTTGATACCTCGTTTCCGGCCCATGTAGGGCTTTGCTAGTGAAATATGTGGGTCTTTGTCCCTCCGGAGTTTCTCTGATTAGTACCACGTTGACGACATCAGATGAAACAAAAAGGTACAGGTAGAGAGTTTCGTCTTGATTTGGTCGTGACAGGACGGGAGGTTGAGATAAGGCGAGCTTAAGAAGGGTCAGAGCGGCTTCACATTCGTCGCTCCATTCGAACATACTCTCTTTTCTTAACAATTTGAAGAAAGGGAGAGCGTGTTGAGCTGATTTTGCAACGAATCGTGGGAGCGCGGTTAGCATCCCGTTAAGAGTTTGGATGCATTTTTTCGATGTTGGAGTCGGATACTCTGTGAATGCTCGACATTTATCGGGGTTAGCCTCAATACCTCGGTCTGTAAGATAAAAACCGAGGAATTTGCCCGTTTGTACCCCAAATGTGCATTTCTCAGGATTGAGTCTCATGTTGTATTTGCGAGTTTGTTCGAAAACTCATTTTAGGTGGGAGGTATGATCAACCTCTTGTTCGGATTTTACGATCATATCGTCCATATATACTTCAAGAACGTCCCTGACAGAATTCTTGTCATATACTTTGTTCATTGTTCGTTGATATGTGTCCCCCGCGTTTCTAAGATCGAAAGGCATTACGTTGTAGTAATAATTTTCTGATTGTACCTAGAATAGGCGTCCATGAAGGATAGTAATTTATAGCCAGACGAGTTATCAACTAATTTATGTATGTTAGGAAGAGGATATGCATCTTTGGGGCAAACCCTATTAAGATCGGTATAGTCAACACTCATACGCCATTTTCCATTAGATTTTTTGACAAGTACAACATTGGAGAGCCAAGTTGTGTACTTGGCCTCAGAAATAAAATTTGCCTCTAGGAGGTCTTTTACAACTTTTTCAGCAGCCTCTGATTTTTAAGGAGACTGCTTCATACGTCGTTGAGCTACAACGCTAGCACTAGGACTAATTGTCAGATGATGACATGCGACGCTAGGGTCAATTCCGGGCATGTCGGCTGCACTCCAAGCAAATAGATCAGCATTCTCTCTCAAGCAAGCGATCAGTTGGGCTTGCACGAGGTCTGGAAGATCCTTTCCGATTTTGAAGTTTCTTGAAGGATCATCTCCAAAAGAAATCAGCTCGAAATCGCAGTCAGGAACGGGCCTTAGGTTTCGGCACTGAACGGGTCTTTCTTCTCCTTCTTTTGCTCTTTGAGTTCAGATTTGTTGAACCTGGAGTCGAGCTCGACCACGTTAGTGTCCATGGTTCTCACAGCAGCTTTCTTGTTGTCCTTAGAGGATTGTTTTAACGAGGAAACCGATCTCTGGTTTTTGTTAGCCTAGATGAAACATCTTCTGGCAGCTTCGATGTCTTCGTGCAGGGTGGCAACGATGTCGTTCATGGCATGATATTTCAACTTCAGTTGAGCGGTTGAACATGGTGCTCCCAATCCTGCTAATCCCGTTCTCCATATAATGCAATTATAGAGTGAAGGGCAGTCGATCACCAGGAATGAGATCTTGATTGTTTTTCTGGCCTCTTCCTTCCCGAAGGATACAAGCATCTCTATGTAACCCCAAGGTTTTATTGGTGATCCGTTGAATCCATACAACTCGGATCCAACGTAAAGAGAGATATTTTTCTCCGTCAACTGGAGAGTTTTAAACAGCCCGGTGTACATGATGTCGCACGAGGCCCATGTATAAATTAGGACTCGCCGCACATCAAAATTGGTCATGTACGCCTCGACTAGCAGAGGTATGACTGAATTGAGAGCTCCGCCGAGCAGCTCATGGTCATGGAACGCCAAGGGTGGCAGCCCCCCAGATGGTATGTTGGGGAGGACCAGTTGGTTGACGTTCATGAGTTCTTCAAATTTCCTCTTCATGTTTCCCATGGAGAGGTTCATTGCTCCATTAGTGATCACGTTGACGGAAGGGAATTGTTCCCAGGTGCACGAGTAAGGAGTTACTTCAATGTGCTCTGGGAAGCTATCTAGCATTTCGACAGACATGGCAACAACAATGTCTTGATTATTGCCATCAGCGATCTGGTCGACAATTTTTCTTTCGGGTGAAGTGGCTTTGGTGAACTGCTTCAACCGGCCTCGTTGTATGAGGATTTCAATTGCATCCTTGAGGTGGATGCAATCGTCAGTCAGGTGCTCGTGGCACTTATGGAACCGGTAGTATTTGGTCTTGTCGGCTCCCTTCTTTTCTTGGGTCGTAGTTTTGGGGTATTTGATTCCCGCCTCCTTCAGATCGGCTATTGCGATCTTTGTGATGATCTTCTCCCTCGACACCGCTAGGGGCGTGTATTTAGCTAAGCGATCGATGGGTCCTTTGCCCTCATGAACAGGCTGCTTGCCTTCTCGAGTAGTTTGTTTGCCTTCCTTCTTTTTCTCCTGGAAGGGCTTTTTGAAGGATTCAACAGCAGGTTCCTCCTTCATGGACTTATTCAGGTTATCAGCGTACAATTCTTCCTCATACCTGATGTACGTCTTGGCGGTCGCTAGGAACTCGTTGAGAGTCCTTGGGCAATCTAGCTGCACGATCTTCTTCATGTCGGTGCCGTGGCGAAGCCCCTTTGAAATAAGGTACTTCTTCATTGTTTCGTCAGCACCTTTGACCCATACAACCTCCTTTTTGAACCCCTCGATGTAGTCTCGGAGGGGTTTGTTCTTTCCTTGCACAATGGCTTCAAGGGACGCCACAGTTTTTGGTTGGGTCCTTGATGTCGTGAAGTGCGTAGTAAACTCGTGGCATAGGTCGTTCCAGGAATCGATGGAGTTCCTTCGAAGACCTTTGTACCACGTTATTGCTCCTCGCCTTAAGGTGGGGACGAAGAGCTTGCATTTGACAGCCCCCCGCACCTCTCTGTAGGTGAGGACGACCTCAATGTTCTCTTTGTGCTCGTCAGGGTCAGTTGTCCCGTCATACGAGTCCATTTGCTGGGCCTTTTCTAGCCCCTATGGGATGTGCACCTCTCTAATATGCCTTGTGAAAGGGTCGTATGCGGGGAGTTCATCATCGAACGCTGATGTGGAGAACGAGCGTCTGTTTCGCCTTGGCAGAGTCGTTCTTTCGTGAGATCGTCTGAAGGATCTCCTGCTGAGCGACCTTCTGCTTAACGACCTCCTGATTGGAGATCTTCGGCTGACAGAATGTCTGGGCGACCTGGATCTGGAAGGTCGCAGGCTCCCTCCCCTTTTTCTACGTGGTGAAGAGGGAGGACTCCTGGGCGATAGTTGTTGTCTTTTGGGATGCTCTTTCTCGATGTCCATCAAGCGCCGACTTTGCTCCTCGATAATCAACGTTTGACGTTGTACCGTGCGGAGAATGTTTGACAGCAAGGCATCTGCGGGGGTGAGTTGTTTGTTTCCTCATTGGGTCACTGGGGACAGTAAAGAGGTTGTTCCTGTAGCGGTATGACTGCCTGAGGGGTTTGGTGGAGAGCCTCCTCCCTGGGGCTGTCTACAGGAGATGGTGTGGAGGTATGTCCGTCGCGGTAGACACGGTGGACTTCACTCCTGATTTGTGAGCTAGCACCGTTGGTAATCATGGTATATGTATGTATCTACTTGATGAAAGCTTTGGTTTTTTTGTAGTTAAAAAATGGGGAAGCTTATAGATTTCCCACAGACGGCGCCACTGATCTTATCTGATCAGAAATGGACTACCGGTGCAGTTTGAATATGATGATAGTAAGTTGTTTGCTGTTGACTGGAACGGCGGGGGGTGTACCTGCAGACACTCTGATGCTCAAGTCAATATTGAGTAGAAGTAGGGGATTAGAGAATGAGAAGAGTCTAACCTTGGGGACAGCTGAGAGTCCCTTTCATATATAGGTGGGTGGTGCAGGAGCCGTTGTACGGCACATGTGTGGCTCGGCGGTTACGAATTCGTAGGAATCGTAACCGCCAATGAGAGATTCGCTGGAACGTGGAAGGAGACGTTACTGATTGTTTGAATCAGTATCCGTTTGCTCCGAGCACCCCCCCCCCCCTCGCGGAGAGGAGGTGTGTTGCGAGTAATTTACCAGATGTTGGATCTGGGTCAGTTTGTATTGGGCCTAAGTAAATAGGCCTAGTGAATTTTGCTCGCTCCAGAACAATATCTTTTATTTTTTGGTATTAGACGGGACCTAAGCCCAAAAAGAAAAAACAATTACAACAAAACTAAATGATGGAGAGACACACTCTTACAATCATCACATAAAACCTGGGACACTCTTGTTGAAAGAGGGTGTTCTAAATTAGTGATTTTCTTGTCACCTTCACTATCCATATTGGCAACAACACCCGCACACTTGTTAACTTCGCGATACACATGTGTGACAAGTTGTTTAGCACTCTATAATATACACCACATATAACTATTGACTTGATTAGAGGAGGAAAAAAATTAATAAAAACAAAATCATATCTATTCTGAATACATTGTTGGACGACAAAATCCTAGTAACATTTCTTTAGTACAACATGTGATCACTATTACAAATTAAAAAAAACTGTATTTTATAATATTTGGATTATATTATAGATCAAATACATTAGTATTCAACGAATCTAAAAAATAATTTTTTGCTTATAATAACGAATAGACGGTATACATATTATTAATATTATTGATTTATTTATAGCGGGAAAATATCCCTCCCAATGTATTTAATGGTGTCCAATTGAGTGTGTGTTAAAAAGTGAATTAAATATAAAATGGTTTGTGTTTGGATATACTATTTAGGTGGTAAAAGTGTATTGAACAATCAAAGTTAAAATCAATTGTATAAGTCAACAAGTGCAAATCTTAGTAATAGAATCAATTGTTTGCGCGGCCAAAACGTGGCGTGATTAATTCACCATTATTTGATTTTAGTAAAATTTACGTTTTGCCTCTTCATAAAGAAAAGCATACTCCCTCCGTCTCTTTTTATATGAGTAGTTTACAAAAAAAAAAATTGTCTCTAAATATAAGATCATATACACATTTCTAGATGCATTGATTACTCTTTTTCCAAATATACCCCTTATTAATATTACCAATTTGTCTTGGTATATGAAAAGTTAACATTAAATATATATTTAATTAAGGGGTAATCTAGTAATAGTCACACACATTTGTGACAACTTTATTACTCCAACAACTTTTCTTAATACACGTGATTTTTGTAAACTGCTCCTACTCCTATAAAAAGGGACAGAGGGAGTACATATGTACATACGTTGTGTTAGACATTAATTGACCTTACCTTCCAACCATTTGTATTTCAGCTTGCAGACATTATAATCATATATGTTGTGTTAGATTTAGGTTAACAGTAACAAAACGATGAAACTTCGATTTGTAGTTGTGGTTATTATGCTGTTAACTTCGGTGTAATACGTTGTCCTACTCCTAACTTTAGTTGTACACGATTTTAAATAATTCAAATTGTTTCTAGTTTCTACTTGTACTTGCAGAGAGTACGCTCTAGGAAACTAGGGTTTAGTCTATGATTGTGATGCCTTGAGAATGCCTCTCAAGTTGATATTTATAGTCATATCTGGGCTTGGTTTCCCGTGGCTTTGGCCCCAAGTAACTTGGGCCCAAAGCCACGCTTAGAGCGTTTAGGAGCTTTTTAGAAGTTCTATGAGGCGGCGCCCCCTGACGGGTTCGCCTAAGGACCTTTGGGCCTTTATGAAAGGCGTTGAGCCCTCTCTTGAGGGCGTCAAGCCCTTCTGGAGGGCTTTGTGCCCTAAAAGATAAGGTTGATAGTCCACAACCCAACAAACACGAGCTTTGGGACAATGCGAAGTGATTAACTGTGGTGTTTTTACGTAGCCCAACAAGCACCAGGCTTTTTAAGAGGCAAGGTGGTTGTCTATGGTATGTGACAAAAAGTAGTTCTACATGTTCCTGGGCGCCAGCCCAACAATCTGATGATATAAGGTTGCTTGCGTTGTATCCAGGTAGTCCATATAGCTCAACAAGCACGAGCCTTTGGACAAGGCTAAGTGATTTAACTGTTGAGGTGTTGACATTTCGCAGCCCAACAAGCACTAGGCTCGAATAGGCGAGTTGGTTGTCTATGGTCTATGATGGGCAACAACCCAACATTTTCTAGGGCGCCAGCCCAACATCTCGAAGATATGAGGTCACTGCGTTGTGAAGGTTGGTGGTCTAGGTAGTTCGCAGCCCAACAAGCATGAGTGTTGGGACGAGGCGAAGTGATTAACTGTGATCTTTGGAGGGCGACATTGAGAGTGGCGGTGACCTTTGGGATATTTCTACAGACGCGGATCGAACGGGCGAACTCAGAGGAGGACCTGAAAAGAGTTGGCGAGCTAGATCAAGGTGTTGAGCGTGCTAAGGCACATGTCGCCTTGCTTTTTTCTGATGTGGATCTTGGTAGCCTGGATCCTTTCAAAATTGTCCCAGACGGAGCCTTGGTGGACGAGCCCTAGGGAATGAGTGTGGCGTTAATTTTGTATTCTGTGTTGTAGCCATATTGACAATGTCCCATTCATTAACTTAATGTAGTCGTTAATTTTCTTCGTTCATGGCTTTGACGTTGTGTTTTGTTGGATCTTGGTGATGCTACGAGGCTGAGTGCCTTTTGACTGTATCTGTGTGTGCGTGATCTCTAGTAGATTTATGTGATTTTTACGAAGTCCTGTTTGAGAAAATGAGTGTAGACGCCCTAGAGCCCTCGCGGGATTAGGTATTTTCATATGTAAACGCCCTAGAGCCCTCGTGGGGTTAGGTATTTCATGTGTACATTGTAGACGACCTAGAGCCCTTGTGGGGTTAGAATTTGTAGATTGTAGGCGACCTAGAGCCCTCGTGGGGTTAGGATTTTTCATTTGTAGATTGTAGGCGACCTAGAGCCCTCGTGGGGTTAGGCTTTTTCATTTGTAGATTGTAGGCGACCTAAAGCCCTCGTGGGGTTAGGATTTTTCATTTGTAGATTGTAGGCGACCTAGAGCCCTCGTGGGGTTAGGTTTTTTCATATGTAGTTTGTAGGGGACCTAGAGCCCTCGTGGGGTTAGGGTTTTTCATTTGTAGCTTGTAGGCAGCCCTCGTGGGGTTAGGATTTTTCATTTGTAGATTGTAGACGCCCGTGTGTGTAGTAGAATTTTTTGTAGATACTGCAAAACATAATGTAGAGACAATCATTTAAGAAAGTAGGGTGCCTCGTTAAAAATCTGGAAAACAAATCGCAAAGATCGATAAAGGTTAGAATGAATTTTGCGCTTCATCTTCATGTTCTTAATGGTGGGATCGTTGCTTCCATATGCATTCTTTTTCTACGATTTTATTTCGACGCGTTGTTTGGTGAGATCTTTTTTTTTTTAATTTCGTCGTTGGCGAGCTTGTCTGCATCCTGCTATTTTTCTGAAAAATAACATTACTTCCGAACTTCAAAGTAACCAGCATAAATAAAGTAGTCTTTAATCGTATGCAATCTTTTTCAATGGGAACTAACTAATCTTCGTCTTCTCTTATTAACTCGTCCATATTTTCTACTCCTCTTCCTATTCTTTTTCATTATTTTACTAGATTCGAAATAACTTTTGTATTTAAGTACCATGTGCTTTTAATCCTTCTCTTTCTTCTATTGGATTGGAATTAAATCCTCTATTCAATCTTATCACTTCTCTTAAATTGGAATTCACTGCTTCCCTTCTTAAACTTGAACTAATTTGCCCTCTTTATTCTTTGATTTTATATTCATTCTTTTCCCTTCTTAACTCGTTTTCTCTTCATTCTAATTTGGTGCTATTACTCCATTATTTATAATTTTACTAAGCAGTTAGCTCAGCGTAAAGTAAATGGTACATGAAAAGGGTTCCCAAGAAAGAGAGGTGGGTCACTTGGACCACTTAAATACCAAGGCTTTCCTTGCCAGAATCCATCCCATGTGACCTTTTAATACTACACTTTACTTCTGTCACGGGGAACCTAGAGTAGTCTTTCTTCTATTAACTTGGTACTACCTCTTGTGTTCTACTTTTCCTTCTACTACAATTGTAGTGTGCTCTTCCTTTTTCTATTAAATTGGAACTAAGTTGCCTATTTTAATGTTCTTATAACTTTCCCATTAAATTAGGTTCAATATTTTGAAAAGAACATATGATAAATCAAAACAGGCGAGTGCTATGAATTAATTAAGGGAGTATAGAACCTGGACGATCTTCTTTAAATGTCGTCGTTTCGACTGCACGGTGTTCTCTGGAGAGTAGAGCGTTCTTCCATGGCGTCATTGGCGTTGTCCGCCTACGCATGAGGCTGACTATGATGGCGATGAATTGAGCTCCTCTGTTGGTTGGATCTTCCATAGCTCTCAAATAGATCCGAAGTATGTATATACTCCATGTTCGTGTTATACTGCTCTTTTTCAAAATAAAATCTTCATAGAAGTAAATTGAAATCAAAGAGATAAATACCGGAATCAATTAACAAACAAGTACATATGTTTTACTATAAACAGTATACGACTTTTCCTGTTAATCGATGGGTACTTTAAATTCAAATTGCGGTTGCGGCAGTAGAGGAATTAGCAGTAGTAACATGAATCGAATCGCATAGCAGCAATAATAAACACCAAAATATGGAATCGTATAGCAGGAATAGCAATCGTAAAACAACAAGTGGTTTTCACGAGAATCAATTGAATTTGGATTGATGATAATAACAAGGAACCGGCGGTTCAAATAAAATAGAGTAATCGCTACGTGAATAACTTTAGAAAAATAGAACCTAATTTGGTTATCGATTGAGGCGTTGTTTGTGGATCTTGATGCCAGGCGAGTAACGGTGTTGGTTTGGTCTTCGTCGGTCGTTTCTTCGAGATCGCTGGAAGTTTTTAGGTTTATGAGTGCGACCTAGGTTAGTTTTACCGGGGCCCCACGGTGGGCGCCAACTGTACTTGCAGAGAGTACGGTCTAGGAAACTAGGGTTTAGTCCATGAACTAGTGTAGACCTTAGAATCCGGTGGGTTGAAATTCTACACTTCTATTTAGTGTGACCCAGCTATACTACACAAAAATGCCGATTCCAATTTCATTTGGTTTAGTTAAACATATAAATTAAGATAATCTATAATAATTCAATAGAAAAGGAAAGGGAAAAGGGAAAGAAAAAAAACTATTGATTCAATTTTCCCAAACCAAGGGTACATGCGTCTTTTCGTTCTAAATTTTCCTCACATGTCAGACATCGAGTAAATGAAGCAATAAACGGCAGTCGGAAGAACCTTGGGAACCCTTTACCATATATACCCCTATAAAGTATTACTATTACCAAAAAATGCTGATTATTATTGAACAACATGAGTAGTATAGTAGTATACACTACACATTTCCGCAAAAACATAAGTTTTTTTTTGGCGTTTCAATTACACTCAGAGTCGCAGTCACACTCTCACTCACTGCATTCACAGTGAGAAGAAGCTTAAGCGTACCAAAACCCTTTCTCCATAAACCCTAATTTTTCATTTCTCAACCACAATGGAACACATAGGTTCAAGCAAAGACGCAAACAACACCAACTATACAGAAATGGACCTCGACCTCGACGACGATGAAGATCAATCCAACGCCGAAATCCTCAACGAACTCGGCGATGATATGGTCAAATACTTTTGCAAGAAAGCTTCCGTCATGTTCTTCGACCAATACGGTTTAATCAGTCACCAAATCAACTCCTATAATCAATTCATCACTTCTGGTCTTCAAAGCGCTTTCGATTCCTTCGGTGATCTCAATGTTACGCCTGGTTTTGATCCTTCTAAGAAAGGTGCTGATGAACATTACCATTACGCCACGGTTAAGTTTGGGAAGGTTACGCTTGATCGACCTAAGTTTTGGTGCGGTGAAGGGAATGCTCAAGAGTTGAAGATGCTTCCCAGACATGCCAGGTTGCAGAGGATGACTTATGCTTCTAAGATCAAAGTTGATGTTCAACTTCAGGTTAGTGATTTTTTTAGTCTTTTATAAAGTTTTCATTTTGAAATGTTGGTTAGCTTGATTTGGAATTTTTGTTCTTATTTCATGTTTTTATGTTATGAGAGATGGTTTTTTGACTTAAAAATTACTTGGGCGTCTTTTGATTTGTGTGTGTGTGTGTTTGAAATGTGTGTAAATAGTGGGAAAAGGCTTGGTTGTTGTTGTTGTTGTGTAAATAGTAGAAGAGGTAGAAATAAACACTTAGAGTGTGCTTGTTTTTTGGTGTTCAAATAACGCAACTGCATGTGTGTGTTAATGTTCATTTTAATGTGGGTTAGTATGATTTGAAATTTGTAGTTCCTATTTGATGGTTTTGTGTGAACAAGAAACGATTTTTGACATCAAAATTGTTAGTGTCCTTTGATGTTTGTGTGTGTTTTTGAAATGTGGGTAAGTTGTAGAAGATTAAAAAGTATGAGAGATAGAGATAAACACGTAGAGTGTTTGTATTTTGATGTTCAGATAACAGAACTGTGTGTATTAATTTCAGGTATATGTTCCGAAGAAGGTTCGGAGTGATAAGTTTAAGACTGGGAAAGAAGAATACATTGATAGAGATTATAAGTTGGATGAGACGAGGGAAATAACTATTGGAAGACTGCCTGTTATGGTCAAGTCTGATCTGTGTTGGATGAGTGAAGCTGAGAAAGGTGATTGTGAATTTGACCATGGAGGCTACTTTCTGATTAAGGGTGCTGAGAAGGTTAGCTATAATTATGATTTATTTACACATGTTTCTGTCTTGTTTGTTACCGATTTTGTACATTTTAGGGTCACATATGTTTTTAGTGAATTTTGTCCCTGTAAAATTCACAATTGTTTGTGTTTAGTCCCTGCATGAATTTTGTTACTTGTAAATTTTAGTACCTTTTTTGCTTTAGGGACGAAAATCACTTGTTTTTTGTTCAGTGTTATCCAATGGCAGTTATGGCGCCTATTGGTGGTGGATTTTGACCTCGCTGATGTGGTAAATGGAGGTCGATATTGCAGGTTTTTCTGCCATAAAGTGGTCGAAATTGCAGAAATTTGGGCCTCTGCCACAGTATGCCATAGACAATACTGCCTTTGTAAAATGTTTTCAAAATAGGGACTAAAATTTATCTAGAGACTGAACTAATTTGCATTTTGATTGGGATTGAGAACGCATTTAACCTACATTTTAGTGCAGTGCATTTATTGTGTCTTATTTTTGTATGTCTACATTATATCTTCGCAATCATTTCTTTGCTGCTGATTGTAAATCGCTTTTGTTGCAGATTTTTATCGCACAAGAGCAAATATTTCTGAAGAGGCTCTGGGTTTCAAATATTCCATACTGGGCTGTTGCTTTCAAGTCACAGATGAAGAGAAATAGGATGGTTGTTAAATTGGTGGAAGGTTCGACGGAGGGAATTACAAACGGAGAGAAGCTGCTCACAGTGTATTTTCTGTCTGTTGAGATACCTGTATGGATATTGTTTTTTGCTCTTGGTGTCACATCAGATAAAGAAATTGTTGATCTCATCGATTATGGAGAGGCAGATGGAAGAATTGAAAACATTCTCTTTGCATCCATCCGTGAAGCAGACGATAAATGTGAAGCATTTCGTAGGGGAAAGAATGCTCTTCTTTTCTTAGAGGAACGTGTAAAAGGTGTACAGTTTCCACCCCCAGAATCTATTGACGAGTGCTTTAACATGTATGTTTTTCCGAACATTAAAGGATTAAAAAGAAAGGCAAGATACCTGGCTTACATGGTGAAGGTTCTTCTACTAGCGTACACTGGCCGCCGAAAAACTGATAACAGGGATGATTTTCGAAATAAGAGGCTTGAGTTGGCTGGTGAGCTGCTGGAGCGCGAGATTAAAGTGCACTTTGCACATGCTAGGAAGCGAATGGGGAAGGCTCTGCAGAGAGACCTTTACGGAGATCGAGATGTTCGTCAAATTGAGCACTATCTTGATGCTTCCATTATTACAAATGGTCTCCAAAGAGCGTTTTCTACTGGAGCTTGGACACATCCTTTCAAAAGGATGGAAAGGATTTCTGGTGTGGTTGCAACTCTTGGGCGAACCAATCCATTACAAACCATGGCTGAATTAAGAAGAACAAGGCAACAAGTTCAGTACACAGGAAAGGTCGGGGATGCTAGATACCCGTAAGTTACTTTTAACTTCTATTTTAGTCTTTCTGTAGTTTGTGCCAATAGAATTATTTTATCCTAGCTGACCGAATGAAAGTTAAATATGAGCATCATACAAAATCTTATCACTAATAATCCTAAACTACTTAAACATGTGAAGGCCCTTTATAATATTGCTATCAATCAACAAGAAAACTAAAACTAAATAAAATTACCTGGTCGTTAAAACTCACGGTTCATACATTCAATTCTTTATAGTGCTGCCTGTGTAGACTAGATGCCGAGTTTTTATGGTGGCTATCTCTGTTTCTTCCATTTCATGTTCAGTATCAGCTTCTGTAATGTGCCTTCATTGAGGGGATGTAAATGTAAAATCAGTACGTTCTAAATGAAATGTTCGGGTAATAACTCATGTTGAAACCTGTAAGTTAATCTCTTCTTTAGTCATCACTAGCATGAGTATAACTTTATAAGTATCAACTTCCCAACCTTTACAGGGATTGATCTAGTCTCTGGCATTGTCTTAGTAGCTTCAGATGGTAGTAGTGCAATGGATACTTGATTTCTCTTTTAAGTTTAAAGTTCAAAGCTGCTGTTTTGTATATTTGAACTATTGCTTTATTATAAAAGTTTAGATGCTTTCATTTATTTTAATAGAAGCTTATGGTTGCAGGCATCCTTCTCACTGGGGTAAGGTTTGTTTCCTTTCCACCCCAGATGGTGAAAATTGTGGACTGGTAAAAAATTTGGCTGTCACAGGAGTAGTAAGTACTGATGTAACTGAATCCATACTTCCTCAGCTGTCCGATTGTGGGATGGAAGAACTTGTTGATGATTCTACAACTGTTCTGAGGAAAAAAGACAAAGTCTTCCTAAATGGGGACTGGGTTGGAGTTTGTTCAGATTCCATATCATTTGTGGCAGAGCTACGAACTAGAAGACGGAGGAATGAGTTGCCTCATCAGGTTCACTTTTAATCTCTCATTTTGATATGACCGTGTTTTCTACCTTTGTCACATTTTAAAGCACTTACTTTACATATGAGTCAGAGTCATGGAGAGAACCCATATAGTGGAAAAAGGCTGTTGTTTTATGCTGTTAATTTGATATTTAATAGCTTAACCTAAAGCATTTCAACTCGCAGAGCAGAGCAGACGATGCATTAATTAACAAATAACATAGTTATGTTTTAAGTATCTGGAAACTTGGCCTTTATTGAATATAATAATTTTGCAGCTTAGTTTATGTCTAACATATGATTAATTGGCTAGCATGATTATATTATTTGTTTGAAATTTGCTTTCTGGGTGTGCGAGACCATGTCTCTATATACACTACCTCTGCAAAACGCTGTCACTTATGTGTCCCTCTCCTCTGTCAAAGATTGGTTTATATATATTGTGTTCTCAGTTATCTTTCAATTTACTCATTTGTAAATAACTTGCCATCATTTCAGTTTTGGAACTTTATTGTTTTGATAAGATTGTGATAGCACCTTTTGTAGAAATAGAGAACAACAACTGAAAGGGAAACAATTGCTCGAAATACTAAGAATCTCAATACTGAGCACGCACATCTCCCACTTTCCCCTTGTGAGTTGTGAGCTTGCAGTAGAGTAGTGGAGTGGCTCCTATTGATTTTGTTAGAAGCTTCCAATACTGCTCTTTTCACATTTCTTCCTCCTATGTTATGTTTCCAATTATGTTGACTTTGTAAGCTTTCAATTGTATTGTTGTTTCCCTATTTTTTTTCCCTGGTTCAAAATAATATGCCGCAGTAATTGCAATAAATTTGTGATTTTGTTGATTTTGATTCTTTGAGCCTAGTGTTAACCATTTCTGTTTAGGTGGAAATCAAAAGAGATCAGTGTCAACAAGAAGTGCGCATATTATCTGATGCAGGAAGGATTCTCCGTCCACTCTTGGTTGTTGGTAATCTGCTCAAGATTAAAGGATCTAAGTCAGAGCATAAATCTTTCCAGTCCCTATTGGATAATGGCGTGATTGAGCTGATTGGTCCTGAAGAAGAAGAGGACTTCAAGACTGCTTGGGGTGTTGAGTATTTGTTTGGCAAAGAGGGAACATCTTCTGTGAAGTACACACATTGTGAACTTGATATGTCATTCTTATTAGGTCTAAGCTGCTCACTTGTTCCATTTGCAAATCATGACCATGCTAGGAGAGTGTTGTACCAATCCCAGAAGCATTCTTCTCAGGCTATTGGCTTTGCTACGACAAACCCAAATATAAGAGTCGATGCTTTGTCTCACCAACTGTTTTATCCACAAAGACCACTCTTTCAGACAATGACATCTGATTGTCTTGGAAAACCTGGATATCTTGGTCAGAGTAAAGTTGTTCCAAAGTCTGAATTCTATAATGGGCAGAATGCAATTGTGGCTGTCAATGTGCATCTCGGATATAATCAAGAAGATTCCTTGGTTATGAACCGTGCTTCTTTGCAGCGCGGTATGTTCAGATCTGAGCATATAAGGAGTTACAAAGCTGAAATTGAGAATAAGGAATCTTCAGAAAAGAGAAAGAAACCTGAAGACATTGTTAATTTTGGAAAGATACAGAGTAAAATTGGTCGAGTTGATAGCCTTGATGATGATGGCTTTCCATTTGTTGGAGCAAATTTGCAAAGTGGTGATATTATCATTGGGCGGTGTGCTGATTCTGGGACGGACCATAGTATAAAGCTAAAGCACACCGAAAGGGGTTATGTTCAAAAGGTTGTGCTATCTTCGAATGATGAGGGGAAGAATTTTGCTGTTGTTTCGCTGAGACAGGTAACTGGTGGAACCAAGAACTACTTCAATTATGATGCATCTTGTCTTGTGGACAAATTTTTTTGGGTTACTGCATTGAACAACAAACATACTGAATACTTAGATGCAAGTTGAGATGAACATGCAAATATATAAGTTTGTTCATAATCTGCACATGGATGTTTTATTTATGTTCCACAACTGAAATCTAATTTTTTTTACCTCTAGGTTGTATTTGACCGCTAAGAAAAGCTGTTATTTAATAAAATTTGCAGGTTAGGAGCCCAGTTCTTGGAGATAAGTTCTCCAGTATGCATGGACAGAAGGGTGTTTTGGGATTTCTGGAGTCTCAGGAAAATTTCCCCTTCACAAAACAAGGCATTGTTCCTGATATTGTTATAAATCCACATGCATTTCCCTCGCGACAAACTCCTGGACAACTACTAGAGGCTGCTTTGGGAAAGGGCATCGCTTGTGTTGGTTTACTGAGGAATGCTACTCCTTTCTCCACTTCCTCTGTGGAAGCCATTACTGACCAGCTTCATAGGTAATCTTCCATCATGATTTAGTTTACTTTAATTGCAGTTTTGGTTACTTGTATTTTATGTAGGCATGTTCAAGATTCATTAAAAAACTGAACCGAACTATGCACTGCACTGATCCGAACTGGAAAAGAACCTGACTTTTGACACAGTTCAGTTTGTTGTACTGTTTAGTTGAACAAGTTCACTAACCGTCAACTTCTTAAAGTTCAGTTCAGTTTACTTTAAAACCCAGTTTGGGAAATAGCTTGAAATACCGGTGACCAATGCTTAATAGTACTAGCGTTTGTTTGTTCATTCTGCTATGTATTTCTCAATCACGTGCTCATTGCTAGGTGCCGAAAGCCTGAAAGCATGTCAGTACAAGTGTCCAATGCAACAAAGAAGCAGTGAAGCTTTGAAACTAAAATTTTATTGAAAAAGCTTCTAATATATATATATATATATATATATATATATATATATATCTGTGTGTGTGTGTGTGTGTGTGTGTGTATTAATAATCTAAATATGTATATATTTCTCAAAATTCAGGAGTTGTCAAATTTGATTTTTTTTTTAAATGTGTATTTTCTGCAATTATTTCTTTAAGGTACTATTGTTACTATTACATGATTTTATTTAAAAATTTCAACTATATTAATATTTATTTTATTGTAGATCCAAATTCAATGAAAGGAATGAAATGTACTTTACTAACATATCAGAGATTGAAGTGGCAACTGAGCAGCATCCTCCTATGTTTTTTAAAGAACTACTCATAACACTTTCTTTGACTCTGTTCTTAGTTTCTACTACACTCTCGTTTGTTTCTTGCAAGATTGAAAACTGAAGCGGTAATTGAGCAGTTCGGTTCGGTGTACTTCAGTTCACAATGGTTTGGTTTTTACATTCACTAACCTTTCACTGCGCAATTGCAGCAGTTTGGTTTAGTTCAGTTTTCTCTCTTAACTGAACCATTACAGGCCTAATTTTATGTTACGCGAGTCATTTCTATCAAGGAGGAACTAGTATTTAAATTTTCGCTCTTGCTTACTGTATGACTATGATGTTTCTTATTTAACAATAATTTCTTTGCAGTTGTGGATTGCATCAACTCCAGGCTTGCTTTAAATTTAGGAATTTCGTCCCAAAGTTTCATTTTAAGTTGTTGTACTGAGCCCTATTTATTTTGTACATTACAGAGCTGGCTTTTCAAGATGGGGGAACGAACGAGTATACAACGGAAGGACCGGTGAGATGGTCCGATCGCTAATATTTATGGGTCCAACGTTCTACCAGCGACTGCACCACATGTCCGAAGACAAAGTCAAATTCAGGAACACCGGCCCAGTTCACCCGCTGACCCGACAGCCTGTCGCTGACAGGAAGAGATTTGGAGGGATCAAGTTTGGTGAGATGGAGCGTGATTGCCTGATAGCTCATGGTGCATCAGCAAACTTGTATGAACGTCTCTTCACCTTGAGTGATTCGTCTCAGATACACATTTGTAGTAAATGCAAGAATGTTGCAAATGTGATCTTGCGACCGGTATCTGGTGGCCGGAAGATTCGAGGTCCCTATTGCCGTTTCTGTGAATCAGCTGATGACATTGTGGTGGCCAGTGTTCCGTATGGAGCAAAGTTATTGTCTCAGGAGCTGTTCAGCATGGGCATTAATCTCAAATTTGAAACTGAGCTTTGCTAGACAACTACTTTTTAATCTGTCATCTCTCTAATGCTTTCCCTAGACTAGACTTTTGAACTAGGTGTATGTATCAGTTTGGTTCCTGGATGTTTCCTTGATACCGGTTAGGAGTAATTTATGACAAGCATCCTGATTTTCTTGAATGCCCTTGCATTTCTTTTCTTTTGAATTGTTTATTTAAGGAATGCTCATATCCAGAAGCTACTCTACCAAAAAACTAACGAATGATGGGCTGCTGTTAGTTGTGTGAATTGTGATGTTTCTTGTTTTTAACATTGATGTTTATTTATTATATTTTTGCAAATTAATGTTTCTTGACGACAAAAGCAGGATTTTTCCATACTCGTTTTGTAGAGCCGATGACTCTACCCTCCAAAATAAATGGTTGGAAATTGTCAGCAGTTAAACATGCAGAAACTTTTTATATATAGGTTTAGGTAAATGGGTGAAGAAATCTAAAATTATACGAGTGATATAGTTATAGTAAAGATTGTATCATTATAATTATTAATTTCATTAGGTTTTTTTATACTAATTTTAATCCCTGTATTGTAATTTTAATAAATGAATTTGATCTTGTAAATTTTTTTTTGGATAACAAGAGGCCTCACAAATTACTGCTTAACAAGCTGCGGAGACGAAAGACTAACAGAGTCGGCTAAACATAATAAACTAATATGAGCAAGAGTAGGAATGCCAATTTTGACAGAACATCTGCACACTTACTTCATGATACGAATGCCAATTTTGGACCTCCCACTTCCACTCCAATTTTCTAATATTTTGCAATAAACTTCAACCATCCAGAGTTCCTCCTTTCCCTATAGCAAGAGTAGGAGCTATATCCAAGCATCAATGAGAAGCTCATTTTTAAGAAAACCACGCAATCTAGCCAACTTCAATCCTTCAAACACCCGCCAAAGCTCTGTGACATATGCACTACAAGCTCCCAAACCTTTCGAAAAAAACTCCTCCACAACCCACTGTCATGCCTTGCTTAGAAGCACCATCTGTATTCAGACGGATCCAACCTATGTTTTGGGGCAGCCACCGAATCTCATCTATCACAGTCGAGGAGTTATTGTTAACCATAGCCATAATAGAAACATCAACATGATGATGAACTCTCCTCTTAATCTCAGTACACGGGTTCATGGGCCTAACAAAAGTATCATCATGGCATCATGCACAAGCTTATTCCCCCAAAACCACAATGAGTAGCATGCTGTCTCCCAAAAGCTCATCCAATCCGATTTCTCCCCTTCATCCATCGCCATAAACATGTTAAGATCTATACACTAATGCATATCTGAATTAAAGAAAGTCTCCCAGTGCCTTGCTCCAACCGTGCTCACCCAAACCACCATTGCTAACAGACAATCGCGCAGAACATGAAACACTGTTTCGACACTCCTCACAATGGTGACAGAAAGGGGACACAGCTGCATTCTATGCAATCCACTATTGGTGTTATAATTTTAGAATTAACAAGTCCCAAGTTTATTTATCATTTACTATTTATTTTAAACTAACAATTCTGATTAAATCAATCAAAATTTACTTAAGATCAAAAATCTCAACAAAAAAATTCTTGTAAGCCTTGAAATTTTGCTATATTGAAGGAGAAAGTGCACTTTCGCTAAATTAAACAATTTTCTCTTTTTTATCATAACTTACTTTGGTTTATTCAGTTTATTTTTTCATTTGTCAGACATCATCTATTTGAAACTAGAAATATATACTCTCTCAAGCTCTTGGATAGGAACAGCATATGGCGAGTTCCAGTCAGCATCAAAAATTTCCCTAAGTTGAGATACAATGGCAGTGCTGTATGTCCCAAAGCTAACACCTGCTGTAACATAGAAATAGTCCCATACAAGGTTGCTTGTTCCAATGTGTGCCCTTACATTACTAACTGCATATTTTCCATGATTCACTCTTGTAAAATCAGGGTATATATTTCCTGTACTACTTCCATTATGAATGGCAGGTCCTGTATTGTTGAAAGCTGGTACCACATAATATTTGATCTCAACTTTACCAGAGCATTTGTTGTATTTGGAAGAAGAGCAGAGATTGTTGGTATAGAGGAGATACTTTAGGTACTCATCAGTGCTATTTATGAAGTGTGCCCAATATGCCACCAATATCTTTACTGTTGCATGCTTGGAAAACACAACCTGTTTGTTCCGTTGAAACATCGTAAGAAAATATCACCCTAGATAGTATAATTTTTGTATTTTATTCATATACAATGTCAGTGTGAATGTTTTTTACACGGTTAATAAGTCATAATTTTTGGATCATGAAAAACATTTGATTTTAATTATAACTAGTTCTAAAGCCATATATATGGTTTGTTGTGATTTATTGACGGTGCAAAACTTACATTGACAATGTATCAAAATGAAACTCTAAATTTTGTACAAGAATGAAATTTTAGACATCTGTCTAACAAAGAGAGAAAACAATGAAAGACAACAGAGAATATGCAAAGAACACTTGAAGTTAGTTTAGTTACCTCTGATATTGCAGAAGACAGAGATGACCAGAAAATTGTTTGGTCTGTAAATTGTGACTGACCTAGCCAGTCCATGGTATTGATTCTAACTGTATCTTTTGTTCCTACAGATTTAATTGTATCAATCCATGCCTGCTCATCACTCTGGTAACTGCCAAATGATAGCTGCAAAACACCAGTATAATACTAAGATCCAATGAAGACTGGCAATTTAATATGTCAATTAATATTAACGAAATTTGTCAGCTAATGTAATAAGAGCATTTCAGAATTTCCAAGAAACGACATCTCAGTAACTACAGTATGTATCACACATATTTGCAGACAAACCAGCAATATAACCATTCACAAATTTAAGGGCATAATCACTAATAGATGCTAAATAGGTTTGCATTTTGAACATAGAGAATGGCTTAAAGATTTCTCTACTAACTTATTTTCGAGGATACTTAGCAATTATCTCATGATGATATAAAGGCAAATTTGGCCCTTCCTAGCTAAACCAATCCCCAATTCCATGAGAAAACAAACATGATAACAAAATGAACAAGCTTTTGATTGTAGTACTAGCACAGTATCAAAGTTATTTAAATGGTTATTAGCCTCTGCCTCTATTTAGCTGTAATCCAACTCATTTCTGATGCCTGGATTTATTGATACATATTACCGAACACATTGTCAAAAATAAACATTACCTCTGGGGGAGCAAAGGAGAGATAGCTGACTTGAGGAAGCTCTGTGGAATAGTTACTCCCAGGAGTTCGAATTGAAATTTCAGACATATAAGGGTCAGAAAGAATAGGATATCCATCAACATGAGGAGTCTCTACATATTTAGGAAGAGGTGACCTGTAACACAGTTAAAAATGGTAATAAATAAAAACTCAAGAATGTTACTCCCTCATGCTTACTTTCCTGCCATGTAGTACCAACACTTTAGATCGAAGATGTGTTCAGTGTCCAACACATGTTGACACCGGCACACGTGTTTATATTAAATTACTTCCATTTTCTCAAATTATTACGGATGTCGACATGTCAGTGTTGTGTCCAGTGTTTGTGTATGTGTTAATGCTTCATAGCTTTACTAATCATCTATCTTAGCTGCTTGTGTAAGCATAAAAAGTTTCAAGTGCCTGCTCTTTGAAGTATGCTATACCATTCACTCTAACTGTATCCTGTCGCTCATATTGTTTCATGTTAACCATCATACTTAAGACTGCATTTCAATTTCTACTCAAAATTCAAGTGAATGAAATTTCATAGAATGTAACCCTCAAGAACTTGGTGAGGAAATTTCATATACAAACAATAGGAAATGATACCTGAAGGCAGAAAATCACATAAAGTAGCAGTTTCTTGAAGAGAAACTAAGTAAACTTAATTATATCATAAGGCTTGGATCATAGACTTACTTGCACCTCTCCCTAGGTTTGATGAAATGTGACCAACAAGGAACCTTTCTTTCAACTTGCCACTGTTGATCCATCACTGTTTTGGTGTAAGCTGAAGAATTGAGAGATGCTAGTGTCCATAAATTGTTAAAGTAGACCTCAACCTTTTTAGCTATTCCAGGACAACCAGAAAGATAAATTCCAACTTCTTTGACCTAAAGCAAGCAAGAAATAAGAAATGAAACAAGCATCGTTGGTTGAACAGATAGTAGATTATATTTAGAAACTGTTTGAATTGACTTGAATTGTTTGAGCTTATCCAGTGGATTTAACACTTAAGAGACTGTTTGAGCGAGCTTATAGAAAACAACTCACATGTCAATAAGTTGTTTTCGCCTTATTTTTCATAAGCTCTTCAGGATAGTATATGAAAACAGTTTGACTTTATTTTATCTTTTGTTGTAGAAATAATTTATACATAAACACTTATAATAAGCGTTTATGCTATAAACACTTAATTAAGTTGTTAAAATAGAAACAAACATCCTAAAACTGATAATACTGCCTTCAGAAGACAGGCTCAATGTTTACATCAGTTAGATAAATAGTCCACGGTGAAAGGTAATAGCCAACATAAAAAAATGAAACATAAAACATGTCATGACATCAAATTAATGACCTGTGTAAGAGATTTCCAGTCATTGTTTGCAGATCCAATATACACATCCCTATTATCAGATATCCAAATTTTGGCATGGACAATTCCAGAGCCCCACCAATCCTTCAATAACAAGGTCACATTCTTAACATTTGACCTTCCATAAGCAAGTTTGGATGGTTCTAAGGTATATGTTGGATAAACCCCGGTGTGAGATAGTAACCTACATCAACTCCAAATGTAACATACAACAACAATAAGATCGCCTACGTCAATCTTCAACATAACCATTTCAGTATTCATTAAGTGAGTAAATATGTACATTGGTCTGTGAAATTGTAGAACTGTATTAACCTAGTTTTTCACATTATAAATATTTTAAAATGATTTTGAAATTTTAAAATTTTAATCAAATTTGTACTTCCATTTCTATTTGGAGGGACTAGAATGACATTAAATTGATAAAATCATAGATGAATTTGAAACTAAGGAAACAATATCATGGATATTTACTCAACAGACAAAATAAGCCAAATTGAAACGCACCTAATATTAACATTACGGTCAGCAGCAGCATCTAATGCTTGATAAACTGCAGCACCTTGATGGGCACCAAATTTGTGCATCTGATCTTGAGTGTAACCATAATCCCCGGAGCGAGGATCATCTGGAGAAGCTAGCAGTTGCCAATACTGAGCAATTACATCGAGTCTACGAGTCGAGTTTGCAGCCATCCACCTGAGCACATCCCCTATAATCCAATCCAACTCAATTACGAGTTTATCTTACTGACAACTAATTACTAACATTTACCGCTAATTAAAAAACTTACCGGTGGAGAGGACTCCTGGAACATGGGAGAGGTGGGGCATATCGGTGGGAATGGATTGTACTAGCCATGCTTTACAAGATGAGGTGGTTGACTCACAAAGGTTGTTTAAACTCAATAACGTCAATAGACAAATTATGACACTGCCTCTCATGATTGATTACCCTATATTGTATAAACTTGTTTGTAACTACTAACTATATATAGGTAGTTGACTATCCTTTCATGAATGAGTCGAAGTGAATCCTACTAAAACAAGTATCTTCTTGGAATATACGATTGGAAAGATATTTCCAAAGCAACACCTGTAACATAGTTTGTATTAGAATGTTGTTGTAAGCTAAAGTCAGGTTACGAGCAATTTAAATATGTTCTACACCTGTCAGAAATGATTTTATTTCTTTTTGACACAATGTCTCTTAAAAATTATGATAAGCCACCGAAATTGTCACGGTATAGAAAAATCGAACATGGTACACATTCCAAAGTGTCAAATCTACACCATCATATATCTGATCAAATTCTAGTCATGTAGATATTTTGGTTACAATATCACCGTAGAAATTAACCTCAAACTATTAGGAGCATATCATGGGCAATTGGGCATTAGAAGCATATAAGGACGCATTTCAACATGTACAACACAACAAATCTCCGATTAAATAATTAACATATCAATTGTATTTAATAATCTTTACATTGTAGACAAATTAGGTTCCTAATTATTAGCTTGCTGTTTTGATACTTTTGGCCAGATTCCTTCTCAATATTATTTATATTTTCAACATATAATAATCGATATAATAGAATATTTTGAATCACGATTAGCTACTTTTTTTTTTTTTACAAAATTAGCTACTTTTTTTTAAATGGTGGTCGAAACTTTATATGTCGATACATAATAACTTAAAAAAGACATTTTGATTGTAAAAGAAAAAAACGCACTTTGATGCAAGTAGATCCTTCATTTATATTCTCTTTAATGTTGTTCGTATAAATATTTATATGAACATGACAATAGTACATTCAAATTATTTAATATATGAAAGTAAAATTTTAAATGCTAATACTGGGTGTGAGTCAAACTCAATGTTCACGATCATGAATACGGTTATATATAATATGCTTCGTATTTACTTATGCGTGAGGCAGGACTGGAGAACCAAGGACATCTCCAATACGGTTATAGTTAATATGCTTCATATACAAAAACCACTTTATAGCATTGGAGACGGAGTACATTTGTTCTTTTGCCACCATGGAGATTAGTTGTCATGCTAGAACACTGGCACATATTCTTAAGAATAGAAAAATTATTTTGCCAACACCTGTGAAGAGAGAATAGAATGGTGTAATTTAACGGGGAGTTAAAATCTAATATATGGGGTATATTTTATGTTCTTGTTGTTTTGGATTTGCATCCTCTCAGTTGTTAAAAACAATGAAAATGTTAAATAGTGTCTTTAGAGTTAGAGCATTGGTTAAGAGGATAAAAATAGAAATATTACATTGTAAAATGATGAAAAGTGATCAATTTAACTTTTTAAAAGTTAAAACATTATTAAATTCAATGTAAACATATTATTTTTTATTTCTTTAACAAGTGACCTAAAGACACTTGTTAGGATAACCCAAAAACAATTGAGAGGGTTATGTGGAAGATCTTGCAACTTATCAATACTATAAGTGGGTCAAGTGCATTTAAATGTGAGATCTTTCATATGACCCTCTTAAATTTTTTGCTATTACTTTTCCACTCTATCACCTTCTTAAACGCCCTATTTTTTTTACAAAAATGTCAATGGAATTTCATATTATATATAAGAAGCAATCAGAATCTCTCTCATTTCAGCAGTTGCGAATTTCGCTTTTAAAAACAACAAAAAACAAAGTAAAAAAAAGGTAAAACATGTCAAATAAAATAAAAAATATATATATAAAAATACCACCAAAAAATTCTAAAAATCAAATAAAACCAATTCGAATTTTTTTCGAATTTTTCTAAGAATATGAAAAAAAAATTAAAAATTAAAAATGGGTCTAAGCAATAGAATTTTGGAATTTTAGGGGCGAGGTCCCGCAAGAAGTCCCTTCTAGGGCAGTCTTGATCCTTGATTTTTTTTCCTAATTTCCTGGGTAAGTTTCGGAGCAATTTGATTAAGTAGCCCAAAAACCGAATTTTTGGCCGAGAACAACTAACAATGGCCTAAAACAGAAGAAGCGAGTTATGAAGATTAATATGGTCTTTAAACTGACTATTCATGTTACAAACATGCTCAAAATTTATGTTGATACAGTTCAGATTATATAATCCGAACTGTTTTTCCCTTGAATAAGGGTGTTTATGGGGTGTTCAGATTCGATAATCTAAAGAAAAAAAAACAAGGAATGCGCCCTATTTTTTTAGGTTTTCGGATTATAAAATCTGAATTGGTGAAAAACTCATTTTTCCACACCTCATAACAAAGAAAAAACTCAACTCGGATTATAAAATCCAAAAATCACATGGGTATTTTCGTAAAAATTAAATAAATAGGGCGCACAAGAAATGGATAGGGTGGAAGAAATAATAGTCTAAGGGGGGTGTATTGAATTATGATTCTAAGAGATTTTAAAAGATTTTTTTATCATGAAAAAGTCTTATAGTATTCAATCAAGACTCTTTGCAACTTAAGAAAAGTCTTTTGGTATTCAATCAAGACTCTTTGTCATTTTAAAAAAGTCTTGTGGTATTCAATCAAGATTCTTTATCACTTAAAAAAAATCTTGTGGTATTCAAAATTATTCAAATTTTGAAGGATTGTTTAATAAATTGGATTTTGATGGATTTGGTGGGATTTTCTAGTGAAATTTTAGCATGAAAAAGTCTTTCATGAAAACATGAGATTTCTTATGATTGTTTTTTCTTTAAAGATTTTACTATATATCTCCTCCCTTCTCTCTCACTCTCTCTTCCTCTCTCCCTCTCTCTCTCTCACACACTTTCTCTCTTCCCCTCTCTCTCTCTCCTCCATTCTCTCTCACACTTTATCTCCCTCTATCTCTCTCTATCTATCTATCTATCTATCTATCTCTCACTCTCTCTTTTCCCTCTTCTCTCTCTCTTTCCCCCCTCTCTCTCCTCCCTTCTCTCTCACTCTCTCTTCCTCTCCCTCCTCTCTCTTCCCCCCTCTCTCTTTATCTCTCTCTCTTCTCTCTATCCCCCTCATAAAAAAATAAAGTAAAATAAATAAAAGAGTCTGTATTGAGAATATTGTGAAAGAGAGTGTGTTATGATCATTTTTTTTCAATGAGTCTTTAAAAATTCATAAAATCTTTTGAAATCCATAAAATCATTTGAAATCCTTTAAAATCTTATGAGTTAAATCCATTGAAATCCAAATTGTAAATCTCAATAGTCTTTTAAAATCATCAAAGTCATTAAAATCCTGCAAAGTTTTTTAAAATCCTTAAAACTTTTTTAAACAAAAATTGTCTTTTAAAATCTTAATTCAATACACCCCTCTAAATTTTTTCACAATTAAGAGATCCGACTCCTGCTGTTTTTCCGTATTAGAGTAAAAAGTTGCAAATGTTCTTAAAGTTGAGTTGACATGGTAGGTCCGATGAAATTTAGTTTAAGAACAAGATTTAAGTGAGCATTGGAGATGCCTCAAGATCTTCTTTAATTTACAGGGGATCCTAAGTGCAAAACCCGATAAGCATTGGCTACACATAGGTATCTCTATCAGAGAGAAAAAAGTGGAATGTGTTTATTGCCTCGAAAATAAGTGGGAATGTGCTTAATGTTGTTGAAATGAAATGAAATATAGATATTCGTGAGAGATCCACTTAGTTGATTTTTTTAAGGTGCTGAATTAGAGGAGTAAAGAGCTTGTGTGCCAAGTACTAACATTAAAAAATTATAAAAAAAATGGTGTGTACAAGTGAAATTCATTTAAGAACTTAAGCGAGAGAACTTCATTATGAATTCTATTAACAAAATTATGTAGAATAAATCAAAACAACAACTTAGCTTGGAGTATTGTGTAGCTCAATTTATTTGAGCTAAATGATAAGGCGTTGGAGATCCTCGGTTCAAACTCGAACAAATAAGAAAAATTAATCTAACAATTAATTACTAACGCTTGGTATTAAAAAAAAAACTTAGCCTAAACTTCAAGTAATGTTTGTATATGAACAATATATGATCATTATTTGTGCTTACCAGACTAGAGAAGTTGATGAGGTTATTTTCATTTGGTATCCCTACCGGCTTCTCATAGAAATTGGTGGGTTGAAAATAATGAATTAGAGTCTGTTTGGCAAGCTACAAAAATAAGTTTATGTCTTATAGTTTATAGCTTATAAGCTTGTCAGGCAAAAAAAGATTTGTTTGGTAACAATCTTTTCGTCGAGATCTTATAGCTTATTTCAGGAGCTTATAGCTTATTTTCAGACGCTATTTCAAGTAGCGTTTGAGCTTATAGCTTATAGCTTATTGTTTTTTCTTCCTCTTTTACCCTTAATATTTTATTTAAATACCATTTTTACCCCTTATGTTTTATTATAATTTAAAATAAAAAATAAATGTATTAAATACATGAAATACCAACGATCATGCAAAGAGAGTTAAAAATGGGTTCTACTGCTTCTTCTTTCTCTTTGTATCGTCATTCTCCTTCTCCACCATTCCTCCATTGTTTCTTCTCCTTTCTTCATCCAGGTTTACGATTTTTCCCCTATTTTCTTCAGTCTCTGTATTGTTGTTTAAAAGAGTTGTTTGATTCATAAATAGATTGAAAAACCCTAAACCCCAATTTTTTTATTATTATTACCGATGAATAGATTAGAATATTTGTTCTTTGATGTCCAATATTATACATATTCTGTGCCTGAATTATATATGTATTTGTGCTTTAATGTCTAATATATGTACAAAGAATGGGTTGAATATGCAAGTATTTTTTAACTTTGTAGGTTATATATATATAGGTAGTTAATTGGTCATTGAGCTTTGTAGGTTGTTATAAGGCATTTTTTAGCTCTGTGTTATAAAAAAAACTTTCAATTTTAAATGTGTCATTTTTAGTGTATTTTTACCATGTGTCCTTTTTAATGTCTATAATTCAAAAGTGCTAATCCTTATTATTTTATATTGTAAAATTTATAAGATGGCCTCAAGTAAAGATAAAATGGAAGAATCAATTTTAAATGGTCAGATGATCCTGAGTATGAAAAGAAATTTTGTGAGCTTTGTATCCAGTTCATTAGAAAAAATGGGCGTGGGTCATTTAAATGGAAGGAGATTAACCAAGATTTTGAAGCTGCCATCAACCGAAAATGCAACACAAAAACTTTAAAGAATAAGTTTGATACAATGAAAAAAAGTGGTGAATTTGGAGGTTTCTGAAGTTTGGTGAAACTAGCCTAGGATGGGATCATGTTACAGGAAAGCTTAGGTGTTCAGATGAGTGGTGGGATAGAAAAATTAAGGTTAGTTTGTTTAATAAATACTTTTAGTTAATTTACAATAAAATAATTTAATATAAGATCTCAAAGTTAATTAATGGTTAACTTTTCTTTGTTTGTAGGAGAACCTTGAGGCTAAAAAATTTCGTTATAAGTCAATAGATCAGTCGATTGAGGAATATTGGAATCAATTGTTTGATGACAATTATGCAACTGGGGAAGAGTTTGTTGCTCCCTCTATGGTAATAAGCCACCAGATGGTATTATTATTTATATGTATTTCTACAATTTCTTCCTTTAAAAAACATTTTTCTGTTTTATAATTATTATTTTTTCTTTTGCACAGGTAGATATTATTTGGTTGATAAAGGATATCCTGATAAGGAATGATATATGGTGCCTTATCCTAAAATAAGGTATCATTAGTCTCAATTTAAACATGAGCCCCCAACTATTGCTCATGAAGCCTTTAACCGTGCACATTCATCTCTTAGAAGTTGTATAAAAAGATCATTTGGAGAGTTGAAGAAAAGATGAAAGATACTTAATAGAATGCCGCAATTTAGTGTTAAGACCCAAATTGATGTTATAATAGTTGCATTTGCGTTGCATAATTATATTCGCATCAACTCAGAAGATGACCCAATATTTATCGTTCTTGAGCAACATTCAAATTACATTTCTCATGATGAACTTCCGGATATTGTCGATGGTAATCAATGTAGTGAAAGACCAGAGGGGAGATCAACAAAGACAAAAAAAATTTGTAACAATATTGCTGCTTTATTATGGAATATTAGGCGATAGACTTATTTTTATTATTATTTTAGATTAATATAATTGTAGTTAAGATTGTCTTAATTCGTACTTAAATGACAATGATATTGTTTATTATTATTATTATTATTATTATTATTATTATTATTATTATTATTATTATTATTATTATTATTATTAATGTATGTTGTTCTTGTCTTCATAAAAAATTGAAAGATATAAAAATGTCCTTTTATATCATTTTACATCTATCAGCTAGTTGAACCGCTAATTTTACCAAACACTTCAATTAGCTTATCAGCCATAAGTCATCAGTCATCAGCTATAAGCCACCAGGTATCAGTCATCAGTCATCAGTCATAAGCTATAAGCTATCAGCTAACTTATCAAATATCCGCTATTTTATATAAACTATATCTCTACCATTATATCTTTAAAAAAATATCTACCATTATATCTTTCCTAATTAATTGATTTATTGATTTTGTTGCAATCTACTATAGAGGATGGAATTACAAAATACATCATTACATTAAATAAATATATATCTAAAATAATTTGTATAAAAAAATAAAAAAATAAAAATAAATGTCAATGTTCATTTTTATAAATAAACTTATTGGACATTAATTTTAAGCCAAATTTACCTTTCATCGCCCTTTATGTTATATGTCTCTAACAAGTTAATTCTTTAATTTTTTTATGTAACTATTTGGCCATTTTAAGTCATAAAATGCTAACACTCTCAATTCGTCGCCCTTTTTTCATTTAAATTTGTTAAAAAGTGTTTACGTGATTGTTTAACATTTGGAAGAAAGTGCTGGATAGACTATTGTGTTGAGTTTTAAACTCAATGTGTAATTGAGAAGGAAAAAAAAATTTAATCTTGTTTGTTTCGGGTTCTGATTGATTATATTCTTTTGTTGTTCATCCATGTAGTAAGTCTATATATCAGTTGTCAATTAGAGACAACAAGTTCAAATTTAGGTTAGGTCAAATCGAATATTTCATCCAAAAACAAAAATGTAACACTAAATAGAGCAACACAATTTTTTAAACCACCTAACACCCTCCCCCATAATGGTTGGGAGATCAAAACTACCCCTAGCACAATAATCACTACACGAAGCAACACATAGTTCTTATTTTCATCAAATTTCGATGGAGGAGACGATAAAGACATTTTATCAGAATACATCGTTGAAGTCTTAATTTGATGAACAAAAAAGTTGAGGAAGAGAAGTAATCAAATTTTGTAATAGGTATATTGTTTATGGTGAAATGAAATTGTGGGTAATCAATGGTGGTTATGAATTGATTAGGCATCATATTTTAAAGGACATCGTATTTCTAACACGTGAGAAGTTCATCGGCGTTCATCTAAATTGGAACAACATGGTAAAAAGTAAATATTTGATAAAATTATGGTTACAGAGGAACAAAATAGGTTTTGAACACAATGTATAATCGGTAAAAAAAATCAAATCATGTTTATTTTGGGTTTTCGTTGACTATATTTTTTTTATTGTTCATCTATGTAGCACGTCTATATGTCAAATGTCAAGTTGAAACAACGAGTTCAACTTTAGCTAAGCTATATTGAACATTTCTTTCAAAAACAAAAACTTATAACTAGATAGACCAACATTTTTTTCCAATCTCTTAACACTCCCCAACATAATGGTTGGGAGATCAAAGCTACTCTTAACACAGTAATCACCACAAATAACAACACAATGTTTTTTTTAATTACATCTTTATGTAGGAGGTGATAGAGACATTTTGTCGCAATATACAATGGAAGTTTTGATATGATAAATTAAGAGTCGAGGAAGACAAGTGACCAAATTTTGTAATAGGTATGTTATTTATGGTGAAATAAAAAAATGAGTTATCAGTGATGATTATGAGTTGACTAAGCATCATAGTCTACAAGATGCCGTATTTCAAAAATATAGTAAGATCGTTAGCGATCATTTTAATTAGAATATTGTAAATAATCAAATAAATCAGTGATTACATGTCTATTCATAAGTGGGTAAAACAAAAGTCGTTGATAAATTATTTTTGGAAACAATATCTAGCCACTAATTTGTGGTGTTGTTTTTGCTATTTGTTATCAATAGATTATAGAGTTTTTCACCAACATTTTCATACGTTGGCGGTGTCATAGTCAGAGTCGAAGTTGACTTGACATTAACATGTCGAAATACAAGTAAAATGAAAATCAACAAAAAAAAATGTTCTTGATGATTTTGGAGTTGTCGGAGTGTGAAAATAATAATTTTAGATTGTAAAGAGTGTGAAGAAAGGAGAAGAGTGTAGGAGTGATCATGATATTTTTACTGGTATCCACTAAGGATAATCTTTGACTTGGTTATATTTTACCTACACCAGGATTGAGAAACAAAGGTTGTAGTTTTTTTTTATAATGATGAAATTTACTAATACATGTTAATTATATAATCAAATTTTCATAATGGTACTATACTCTTGATCCACACGAGTTATTGCACAGATCTGTTAGACTTAAAGACTCTAATGTTTTTAACAATTAATGTTTAATTTGTTTTTAACATATTAATATATATTATATGACATTTACATTATGTTCGTAAAGAGACAATCAAATATAATGATTTTAAACACAATAAATTTATCACATTCTTCTTTGTTATACATAAAGTAAATTTTACACGTTATAGTAATTTATTAAATATTATTTTGAAACACTTACTTATAGACTATATTTGATTTTACATTTATGTCTTCGTTTTACGTATTAGTTTTTGAAAAAGTGGAGTATAAATTGTTAAGGAGAAAATAAATTATTATATATTCGACTTTGTTCGTCTCTTTTTATAGAATCTTGCTACAAAAATCACCGATATTAAGTCAAGTTATGATTATTGTTTGATAGTTAGTTTATTTTATTTGTTTATTCCTATTTTCTCTTTTTATTTTCTCTCGGTCTTATTATTATGTTTTTGTTTGGACGTTTATATGTTTGAAAAATAGAATTGAAATTGGCAGCATTGCCTTCATCGTGTGATGTTTTATCAAGTTTAATAAAGTATGTTCTTTGTACGTTTCTTTTTATTAGATTTCGACGGAGGAAGTGATGAAGATATTTTGTTGGAACACATCATTGAAGTCTTTATTTGATGAGCAAAATGAGTTGAGGAAACGAAGTAATCAAATTTTATAATAAATATGTTGTTTATGGTGAAATGGGAGAGTGGGTGATCAGTGATGGTTATGAATTGATTGATCAATATTATCTAGAAAAGACATCATATTTCAAAAATACTAAAGTATTATTAGCGTTGATCTTATACGTAATGTTGTACATAAATAAAGACATATTAATGATTACATGACTGTTTAAATAAGATAAAAACATAGTCGTTGATATGTTATTTTTGAAAACAATCTCCTACCATTGATTTTTTAACACTCTAATGTTTTTAACAATTGATATTTAATTTGTTATTAATATATATTAAGATATGTTATATGGGATTTACATTTATATTATGTTCACAATAATACAATTAAAATATAAACACAATAAATCTACCGTATCATGCTTTATTATAATGAAAATTTTATACATTAGGGTAATTTACAAAAGGACATTTTGAAATACTTTTTTGTAAACTATATCTAATGTTACATTATATTATTATGTACTCGAATCACTTCATCCATTTTTATGGGACCTTCTAACAAAAATTACGGGTATTAAAAAAAGTTGTTACACAATATACATATTATTTTTTAGATAATTGTAGTTTGATGGTTAATTTATTTTATTTCCTTCTTCTTATTTTCTCTTTAATTTTTCTCCTCACTGGTGTTATTATTATGTTTTCGTTTGGACATTTTTTGTTTGAAATATTAAATTGAACTTGATAGCAAATTGTCATGAATTCATGATGTTTAATTATGTTTAACAAATATGTTGTTTGGACATTGTTTTTCATTAGATTTTGACGGATGAGGTGATGAAGACATTTTGTCGGAATACAACATTGAAGTTTTAATTTGATGAACAAAGATAGTTGAGAAAGAGAAGTAATCAAATTTTATAATAGGTATATTATTTATAGTGAAATGGGAGAGTGAGTATATATTATTGTAAGCACATAATATATACGATTTGACACGGGTTCATGCTGGGTATATAGTGTTGGAGGAGTTATTGAATCACATCTACGGCTTCACAAAGGTATATCAGTTGAAGTAAGTAAACAGGAGCTCTTAGATAGGTGTGTCAATGATAACGAAAATGATGGATCGCTAGTGTCTGCTTACAATTATGCAACCTCTATACAATATATCTCTCCCCCAACTCTTATATATTATTTATAGTGAAATTGAAGAACACTATATTTTGAAAATATGGAAAGATCATTAACGTTCATCTTAATTGGAACAACATTATACATAAGTAAATAGATATCAGTGATGACAAGATTATTCATGTGAGGTAAAAAAACAAGTTATTTATGGGTTATTTTTGGAAATAACTTCCTACCACTGATTTGTGGTGTTATCTTTACTATATGTTATCTATATATCATAAAGTTGCTTACCGACATCTTTATACGTTGATGGTGCCGGAGTCAGAGGCGTCAAAGTCGTCTGGATATTGATGTGATTTTGAAGTTTGTAGAGAGTGATTTTGGATTTGAAAGAGTATGAAAAGAGGGAGAAAAGAGTGTTGATGTTACTACGGTATTTTCCTACTGATGTCCATTAGATTCAGTCTTTACCCTAGTCTTGCTCTACATGCAATGATATTATATATATATATTTATTTTGTACCATCATATCAATATCTTATAAATAAATGAAAATAAAGTACAAAAGAAAAAAAAAAAAGGATTGAGAAACAAAGAGAATATTTTTTTATGAAGTAATTTACCAATGCACATTGATTTCACGATTAAATTTTATCAACAATATTAGACTTTTAACCCTAGCAAGCTATCACATGAGTTTGTTAGAATTGAAAACTATAATGCTTTTAATGACTAATGTTTAATTTGTTATTAACATATTAAACTATATTATTATACGACATTTACATTATGTTCGCAAAAATACAATATAGTATAATGATACGGACACAATAAATTTATTATATCCTTATTTATTATAATGAAAATTTTATACATTACAGTAATTTACTAAAGAACATTTTAAAAAATATTTTTTTTTCTAAGAATTTTGAAATACGTTTTTGTAAACTATATTTGATGTTATATTTACATCTTCACCTTACCAAGGAGATCAAAACAAATTATATGTACCCGACTCCCCCTTCATCCTTTTTCATACAATATTATTACAAAAATCATGGGTATTAAAAAAAGTTGTTGCATAATAAATACTATTTTTTTTGTTGATTGTTGTTTGATTATTGGTTTATTCTATTTCTTTCTTTCTTTCTGTTTTCTATTTAATTTTTCTCCTCGCACAATTGAAGGTGAGAAAAACACACAAGAAGGGGGGGGGTTGAATTGTGTGGGCTCAAAAACTTGGTTTTCTTTCTTTTCAAAAATATATTGAGTTCAGAAACAGGTTCTGAACTTTTATCAAAGTTTAATTGCAGCGGATTCAAAATGAAAAGAGAGAGGGAAAGAGACACACACAAAGTTTTATACTGGTTCCTTCCACAAGTTAGAAGTAGTCCAATCCCCTTGTTACTAACAAGAGATTTTAACTATAATCAGATGATTACAATTGCTCAACCACAAAGGAAGAGACTTACAGTTGCTCAACCACAAAGGAAGAGACTTCTAATGCTCAAGACACTAAGTCAAGAGGCTTCCCAATGCTCAGACACAAAGTACTGAGACTTCCTGCTCATACCACAAAGGAATGAGGTTACAACTTGCTCAAAACACTAAGTAATGAGACTTATGATGCTTAGCACGCAGACTAAGACTTAGACCAAACTGATTTACAAAGAAGGTAAGTTTGGGTTGAACACTTGATAAAATATCAGAGGTGTTCACTTAATACAACACAGGTTAAGACTCTTAACCTTAAGAAATTCTAAGATACAAAAGATGAAAGAATTTCTAAGAGTTTTGTGAACTATGAGTTTTGACAGCAAAACAGAGCGCAGTTTCAGACAGATTTTATCCAAGAGTCTTAGCAATATTCTTCTTCAATTCTTCTTCCTTTTATAGAGGAAATTAGAGCTGTTGAAGATTTGCAGGTTTTAGGAAAAGAGCCGTTGCAAAAGAAGAACTAGGCTAGCTGAATTTGTGTGCTGAACTTTGCAGAAAACCAGAACTCAGCAGTCATTTTTGAATTGCTTTCCTTAAAAGCTGGGGAATGTTTGAGTCAGGGAGACAACTGTTCCATTGGAGTTGTTCTGACATATGCAGGCATTAAATGCGCACAGTAACAGTTGCTTTCCTTGCCACATCAGACTTCAGAAGCTTTTGCGTGAACAGTACTTTAGAAGCTCTCTTCAGAAGCACTGTTCATCAGACGCACTTCTTCAGACGTTGACTTTTGTTGACCTTCAGACTCAGACTTCAGAAGCTGCCTTCGGACTCAAGCTTCAGACGCACCTCTCAGATTCAGTCTTCAGACTCACTTCAGAAGCACCCCTCAGACTTAGGCTTCATACCCAGTTTTCTTCCAGCTTTGCAACATTGCTTCTAAGCTTTCCTTTCTTGCTTTAAGCTTGTTCTTCCATAACCATTATCAAATATCATTCATTAAGAACGTGGTTCTGAAATAACTTGAACAAAGCATTAGCAAATACCAATTTTCTTTTTAACACTTTGTTATCATCAAAACCACAAAGAGAGATGTTCATACAAATTGTTCCAACAATCTCCCCCTATATTCAGAAGAGAGTTGTTTCCCATTTTGTTCCAACAATCTCCCCCTTTTTTATGATGACAAACATAAGTATTAATTAGAAAATTGTTGTTAACTTAATTAACAAGTTAACTGCAGGGTGTGAGGTTTGTAAGCTCCCCCTGAGTCTGATCCATGTTAATTAAGTTCAGTTAAGATCAAAACAAATGAAAATTTCAGAATTGTTATTAAGTTTAATTAACAAGCTGACTTCAGGAGAGGTTTGTAAGCTCCCCCTAGGTCTGTCAGTCCTCAAAGTTAGGTTTGTAAGCTCTCCTTGACTCTTATCCAAATTAATTAAACTCAACTTAAAACAATCAAGTGAAATTAACATTCAGAATTATAAATAACTTGCTGACTTCAGGTTCGGAGGTTTGTAAGCTCTCCCCCTAAGTCTGATAATTCACAGGATGAGTTTTGTAAGCTCCCTGAGTCTTATCCAAGTTATTTTAAATTCATTTTACTCACTAAGAGTAATGTATCTCACAAAAATTTAATTCAGAGGCTAAGAGTTAAAAACAGTTCTCATAAGTTAAATTCAATCAGAACATAACTTATGTTCAGACCTCAGGCATTAATACCTTTTACTCCCCTTTCATAAGTTAATTACTGACAGAATTTAACTTATGTTTTGAGCTCAGGAGCTTTAATACTTGTTTTACATCTCTCCCCCTTTTGTCATCAACAAAAAGTTTTCAAAAAAGAAAAATTTTAGAAAAATTTCTCCCCCTTTTTAAGAGAGTTTGAAAAACATGTGAGATAATCATGCAATCATACAAGTAATCAAGCAACAAAGATGAGTATCAGAGCAAACTTGATTTTTTTTTCATGAAGTATATGACATTGCATTTAAAAATTGAATGATGTTCAGAAGCAGAAAAAGATAGTTCAGAGCTTCTGATCAGAGCATTCTTTTGTTCAGACATAGATGTTCAGTGTTAGTTGTTCAGTATCAGAGCAAACCTGAACTATTTTAAATAAATTGTTCAGAGCATAAACCTACTAAGAGGTTTTAGCACTATTGGATTTATATCAGAACCTGATACCAAAAAAAATGGTTCAGTGCTGATACCAAGATATGGCATTTGGTTCAGTGTGGACTTAAAAGTTAAAGTCCTGCTGAATTCTTTCAGACCAACTGATACCAATTTTAAAATAAGTTCTAAAAGCCTGAACATGTCTGATACACTTTGAGCATTTAAAAAAAAATGTGTCTGTGTTAAAACATTTTAAAAACAGACTGATACCAACTGAAATTGTTTGTTAAGCAATTTTAGCATTTGATACCAAAACAGAAAATCACATTTTTATATTGATGACTTTGGGAGGGATAAAGTATAAACTTTCAAAGCTTTAATCATCATTGCCCAGGGTTATACTTATCAGATTCTGACCAAACATTAGATTTCTATCAGATTCAGAAGTCAGAAAATACAGTATCTGAACCTTCAGACTCTGAAGTTTTTCAGGCTTAACTTTCTTCAGACTCTCAGAAAATGAGTGTCTGATAAGTCTTAGCTTATGATAAACTCAGGGCCTTAGTTTTTCATTCAGATTCAAGCATATTTTCAAGAGATGAAATGCATGTTCAGATTCTTTTTAATAAAATTGAATCTTTCTTCTGTCAGGGGTTTTGTGAATATATCAGCCCATTGATGATCAGTATCAATGAACTGAATATCTAAAACTCCCTTCTGAACATAATCTCTTATAAAATGATGTTTTATTTCTATATGTTTGGCTCTAGAATGCAGAATTGGATTTTTAGACAGACATATTGCAACAGTATTATCACAATAAATAGGAATATTATCTGCATGAATCTGATAATCCTCTAATTGATGTTTCATCCAGAGCAGTTGTGTGCTACAACTTGCAGCTGAGATGTATTCTGCTTCAGCTGTTGACAAAGCAATGGTTGCTTGTCTCTTGCTGGCACAGGATATCAGATTTTCACCAAGAAACTGACAGTTTCCACTGGTGGACTTTCTTTCAATCCTGTCCCCAGCATAGTCAGCATCACAGAATCCAACTAGCTTATAATTCAAGGATTTCTTATACAGAAGTCCCAAATTAGTTGTTCCCTTCAGATATCTAAAGATTCTCTTGACAGCAGTCATATGAGATTCTCTAGGATCTAACTGGAATCTAGCACACAGACAGACACTAAACAAAATATCTGGCCTAGAAGCAGTTAAGTATAAAAGAGAACCTATCATACCTCTATACAGCTTCTGATCTACTTTAGAGCCATTGTCCTCTTTGCTTAAGGTGCAGGTAGGATGCATTGGTGTTGTCATCAGCTTGCAATTATCCAGTTGGAACTTCTTCAGAAGCTCCTTAGTGTATTTGGACTGATGAACATAGACACCATCTTTGCATTGGTTGATTTGAATTCCCAAAAAGAATTTCAACTCTCCCATCATGCTCATTTCAAATTCATCCTGCATTAACTTTGAAAACTCTTTGCAAAGGGAGGCATTAGTAGAACCAAATATGATATCATCAACATATATTTGCACAATTAAGATTTCTTTCTTAACAGTTTTTCTAAAGAGTGTATTGTCAACTTGACCTCTTACAAAATCATTTTTAATCAAGAAATTG
Source organism: Medicago ruthenica (assembly GCA_018208015.1). Classification (NCBI taxonomy): domain Eukaryota; kingdom Viridiplantae; phylum Streptophyta; class Magnoliopsida; order Fabales; family Fabaceae; genus Medicago; species Medicago ruthenica. Next base: position 67,609 of record WNNG01000080.1, read on the forward strand.
CTTGTCTTTCATACCAAGCTCTAGGAGCTTGTTTCAGACCATACAAAGATTTTTTAAGTTTAAACACAAAATCTGGATTTTTGACATCTTCAAAACCAGGAGGTTGTTTTACATACACTTCTTCAGTAATTACACCATTTAAGAAAGCACTCTTAACATCCATTTGGTACAAGATGATATCATGATTAACAGCATAAGAAAGAAGTAACCTGATTGCTTCCAGTCTTGCAACTGGAGCAAAAGTCACAGTGTAATCAATTCCTTCTTGCTGGTTGTACCCTTGAGCTACCAATCTAGTCTTGTTTCTGATCACTTCTCCTTGTTCATTGAGCTTGTTCCTGAACACCCATTTTGTTCCAATGATGTTCTTATGATCAGGTCTTGCAACTAGATCCCAGACATCATTTCTTTGAAACTGGTTCAGATCTTCCTGCATTGCTACAATCCAACCATCATCTTCAAGTGCTTCATCAGCAGTTGTGGGCTCAATCATGGATAGCAGGCCAAGCATAGACTCATTCTGACTGAATGCTGATCTTGTCTTCGTTGGACTGTTCTTGTTCCCAATGATCAGCTCCTCAGGATGTGAAGACTTATACTTGAATGAGGTTCTGGGTGGATTAGCTTCTGAAGAACCATCAGGGATTTGTTCAGAACCATGCTGTTCATGATTTGCTTCAGGAGTAGTGTCATTATCAGAGAGTTTCTTAGATTCTTTATCATTCCCAGCTTTTGAACTTTCTTCAGACTCTGAACTAGGTTCAGGTTCTGAAGGTTCTTCTGAGAGTCTGACATCTGCAAAACTCTCAACCAGCTCTGGTATTTCATTACCAGGCTTCTTATCATCAAATCTAATATGTATAGCTTCTTCAACAATATGTGTTTCAGAATTATACACCCTGCATGCTTTAGATCTCTCTGAGTATCCTAAAAAGGTACCCTTTTGAGCCTTAACATCAAATTTCTTTAGGTAGATTTTATTTGTTAGTATGTAACATGTACAACCAAACTGATGAAAATAAGAAATACTTAGTTTTCTTCCCTTAAACAGTTCATATGTTGTTTTATTCAAAATAGGTCTGATATAGATCTTGTTCTGAATATAACATGCTGTGTTTACAGCTTCTGCCCAAAAGTACTTAGCAGTTTTGGATTCATGGATCATGGTTCTAGCCATTTCTTGTAAAGATCTGTTCTTTCTCTCTATAACTCCATTTTGTTGTGGAGTTCTAGGAGATGAGAACTCATGGAAATGGTACATTTTCAAATTCTCCACCATGATCACTTCTGATTTTTAAAATTTTCAAATCAGTTTCATTTTGTACTTGTTTGCAGAATTTGAAGAACACATCATATGTTTCATGTTTAGTTCTAAGGAACTTAACCCAAGTCCACCTACTATAATCATCAACAATTACAAGTCCATACTTCTTCCCATTGATTGAAGCTGTTCCAACAGGACCAAACAAATCAATGTGAAGGAGTTCTAAAGGTTTTGAGGTGGAAACAATGTTTTTAGATTTAAAAGAAGTTTTTGAAAACTTTCCAATTTGGCATGCACTACACAAAGCATCTGAGTGATAATCAATTTTAGGTAGGCCTCTAATCAGCTGTAACTTGCTAAGCTTAGAGATGAGTTTCCAGTTAGCATGTCCCAACCTTTTGTGCCAAACCCATTTCTCATCACTCACAGACAGAAGACAAACTACCTTCTGCTGAACCAATTCAGAAAAATTGATTTTATAAACATTGTTTTTCCTGTTTCCATTGAACACTACAGACTTATCATTGTTATTGATTACAGTACATGTGTTCTTATTAAACAAGACTTCATAATTACTATCACATAATTGACTTATGCTAAGTAAATTATGTCTAAGTCCATCTACCAGCCAAACATTATCAATGTACAGGGAAGAATTACATATCTTACCAGTACCAATGATCTTTCCTTTCTGACTTCCTCCAAACCCCACAGTTCCTCCCTCTTTCAGAGTCAGGGTTTGGAACATAGACTTGTCTCTTGTCATATGATGCGAGTATCCACTGTCCAAGTACCAGGACCTTTCCTTTTCTTTGGATGACAAGCATATCTGCAATAGAAATGATCTCAGACTTAGGTACCCAGATTTTCATGGGTCCTTTGGGGTTAGTTCTGAAAGGTTTTGGCTTTTTCATCTTGTGTCTGAAGTTATGATATTCAGACTTGTTCTGATACTTTGGATATGAATCCTTATATCTTGAATAAGTCTGAGTTCTAGAGTCTGAGTTCTTCAGAACCTGAGTTCTCAAAGATCTGAACTCAGATTTCTTCAGAACCTGAGACTTGAAAGTCTTTGGTTCTGATTTGTTTAGAGTCTGAACCATTGAGTGCTTTGGTTCTGATTTCTTCAGAACTCTAATTTTGTTTGCTTCAGACACAAGGCAAGCTTTAGTTTTACCTTTCTTAAAACAATCAGAAGCAGAAGACAAATTTGCTTTGTTTTGCTTGCTTTGCCTGACTTTCTGAGATTGAAAATGTTTTGTATTGACTGGTTTAGTGGTTTTAGAAGTTTTCATAAACTCAGTCTTAGAAAAATTTGAGTTTGAATTCTTCAGACTCTGAGACTTACTAGTTTCAGGTTCTGAACTCTTCAGACTCTGAACATTTTCAGGTTTAGAGTCTGATTTTCTCTTACTCTTAGGCTTAGACCCTTTTGGCTTAGATTTAAGCAAGATTTTAACATCTGCCTTCATCTTACCCTTAGGTTCAGAAGCTTTAAAGTCTGAGCAGTTCAGAACTTCAGACTCAGTCTCAATTTCTGCTATTTTATGTTTCTCAGAATTATCAGAAGCAGGCACAAAGCATATTTCATTGCTTTTCATAATATTTTCAGAACAAGAAGGTGTGTTTGATTCATTTGAAAGTTTGAATGAATCATTGTTAAATCCAATACCTTCACCTTTGTTTATGTAAATACTATAAATCATAGAAGCAACTTTACTTCTATTGATACCAGTTAAAATGAAGTCCTGAAGAGCAATTTCATGTTCATTAGGAATTGCTTCAGGTTTCTTATGAGCCTCATCTCTGAATTCTTGAACTTATTCATCAAACTCAATTATTTGATTCTGAAGTTTAAGATTTTCCTCAGACAACAAGTTAGTTTTATTTTTCAAAGATTTTATTTCTCCTAACTTGTTTTTGATATGACTCATAAGATCTTTAACTGTTTCAATTAATTCAGATCTAGTGAGTTCAGAATATACCTCATCTTCTTCATCTGAGTCTGAACAGGATTCTGCATCATAAAATGCAGTTGCCATCAAGGCTAGGTTTGCTTCCTCTTCATCAAATTCAGACTCATTGTCCAGATCATCCCATGTTACCATGAGACTCTTTTTAAGCTTGTTTCTGAAACTACTAGACTTTGAGCTGGACTTCTTTGCTTTTTCCTTTGATTTATCCTTCTGAAGATCAGGACATTCAGCAATGAAGTGGCCAGGTTTCTTGCAGTTGTAGCATTCCTTCTGGTTTTCCCTCTTTGAACCAGATCCTCTAAAGTTACTGCTTCTGTTAGAGAGTTTTTTCATTCTATTCATTAGATACTGAATTCTTTTAGAAAGTATTGCAAGCTCATCAGCATCTGAATCTTCTTCAGAATTTCCCTCAGGAAATTCTTCATCAGACTCAATAGCTTTCAAAGCTTTAACAGGCTTTCTTTTAGATTTCAGAGCTATTGATTTTGGTTCTCTAACAGACTCATCCTCATTGAGTCCCAGTTCATGCACCTTGAGGGAGCTTATAAGATCCTCAATACTTAAAGTATTCAGATCCTTAGCTTCCTCAATAGCAGTCACTTTAGGTCTCCATTTAGATGGCAGACTTCTAAGGATTGGAGATGAGTCGTGCATGTATGAACAGTTAGAAAAAGTGATCCGCTTTGCTTTAAGCAAAGCTATTAAAATGAGGATTGTAGCCGGTTGGTTGATCCGGAAAGACATGAAAGATTCACAAACGAAAAAGGAAAGCATTTCTCGGGAGCAATATCAACTACCCGCTCTAATATAATTTAATAAAGACCTAGCTAAGAGACTTTACTGAATGACTTGATCGATCGTACTAGATAGAGCTGTGGTATAACTCTTCTTCAGAATCTGAAGTCCAGAAACCAGAGTCTGAAATCTCGAGAACATTGTCTCAATATTTTCATCCTCTTTCATTCTGAACAGTTCATATTGCTGAACAAGAATGTTAGCCTTAGCTTCTCTAACTTTTTTGTTACCTTCATAGTTAGAGCAGAAGGATGTGAAGATGACCTTTGCTGTTGACTTGTCACTCAGCTTCTGATACTCAGTGTGAGGTAATGAATCCACAATGATACCTCTGACATTGTGGTGCTTTCTATATATCTTCCTCTCAGCATCACCGAGCCCTCTTCTGTTGACAGCAACACCTTCTTCATCAACTGGAATGGTGATCCCATCTTCTATAATGTCCCAAAGTGAATCATCAATACCAATTATATGGCTATACATTTTGCTCTTCCACCATGAGAACTTTTCTGGGTCACCAGTAAACATTGGGGGTTTATTGTGTGACCTGGCTTTTCTATCATCTGTACCATAGTCATATGATACAGAAGTTCCAGTACCTCTTTGATTTCTGGGAGGGGGTGGAGGTGAACCATCTGATGACATGTTTTTCTCAGGATCCTACTGACACACTGTTAAGTGTTAATATCAGAATTGGAGCTCTGATACCAACTTAAGGTGAGAAAAACACACAAGAAGGGGGGGTTGAATTGTGTGGACTCAAAAACTTGGTTTTCTTTCTTTTCAAAAATATATTGAGTTCAGAAACAGGTTCTGAACTTTTATCAAAGTTTAATTGCAGTGGATTCAAAATGAAAAGAGAGAGGGAAAGAGAGACACACAAAGTTTTATACTGGTTCCTTCCACAAGTTGGAAGTAGTCCAGTCCCCTTGTTACTAACAAGAGATTTTAACTATAATCAGATGATTACAATTGCTCAACCACAAAGGAAGAGACTTCCAGTTGCTCAACCACAAAGGAAGAGACTTCTAATGCTCAAGACACTAAGTCAAGAGGCTTCCCAATGCTCAGACACAAAGTACTGAGACTTCCTGCTCAGACCACAAAGGAATGAGGTTACAACTTGCTCAAAACACTAAGTAATGAGACTTATGATGCTTAGCACGCAGACTAAGACTTAGACCAAACTGATTTACAAAGAATGTAAGTTTGGGTTGAACACTTGATAAAATATCAGAGGTGTTCACTTAATACAACACAGGTTAAGACTCTTAACCTTAAGAAATTCTAAGATACAAAAGATGAAAGAATTTCTAAGAGTTTTGACAGCAAAACAGAGCACAGTTTCAGACAGATTTTATCCAAGAGTCTTAGCAATATTCTTCTTCAATTCTTCTTCCTTTTATAGAGGAAATTAGAGCTGTTGAAGATTTGCAGGTTTTAGGAAAAGAACCGTTGCAAAAGAAGAACTAGGCTAGCTGAATTTGTGTGCTGAACTTTGCAGAAAACCAGAACTCAGCAGTCATTTTTGAATTGCTTTCCTTAAAAGCTGGGGAATGTTTGAGTCAGGGAGACAACTGTTCCTTTGGAGTTGTTCTGACATATGCAGGCATTAAATGCGCACAGTAACAGTTGCTTTCCTTGCCACGTCAGACTTCAGAAGCTTCTGCGTGAACAGTACTTTAGAAGCTCTCTTCAGAAGCACTGTTCATCAGACGCACTTCTTCAGACGTTAACTTTTGTTGACCTTCAGACTCAGACTTCAGAAGCTGCCTTCAGACTCAAGCTTCAGACGCACCTCTCAGATTCAGTCTTCAGACTCACTTCAGAAGCACCCCTCAGACTTAGGCTTCAGACCCAGTTTTCTTCCAGCTTTGCAACATTGCTTCTAAGCTTTCCTTTCTTGCTCTAAGCTTGTTCTTCCATAACCATTATCAAATATCATTCATTAAGAACGTGGTTCTGAAATAACTTGAACAAAGCATTAGCAAATACCAATTTTCTTTTTAACACTTTGTTATCATCAAAACCACAAAGAGAGATGTTCATACAAATTGTTCCAACAATCTCCCCCTATATTTAAAAGAGAGTTGTTTCCCATTTTGTTCCAACAACAATAATTATGTTATGAATATATAAATTAGTGGATGTCCATCCATTAACCTTCCACATACATGTAACTCCCACTAGTAAGTGGATTGAAATGTGATTATTCATTTACCTATTTGTGTCCTATAAATAGGACTTATGTTGCAATGTAAAGAGGCACTTGTGAAGTAATACAATATACTCTCATGTTCTCTCTTTATTCTTTTCTCTTTATTCTTTTATATTTTACATTATCTTGCAATACTTTTGATCAATTTCATAACACGTTATCAGCACGAGACTCTACCAAAGCAATGACTTAATTATCTTAAAGGTTATATTCTAAGAATTTTTCTTCTTCTCATTTCTTTGCACCGATTAGTTTAATTTGATCATGATATCATGTTTTTTTTCATTGTTTTTATTTTTATATTTGTTTGATTCAATCACATAGATTGAGTATGATAATGAGTATGATCTAGTCATAGACAGGAGCAGGAGATTAATCACGATTGTTACAGTGAAAAGTGTTGAAGAAGCTAAATAAGTAATTTGAATGTTTGATGGTTCTAGACATGATTCAGGTTTGCTAATGGTTCATTACATCTCTATGTTTTTAATTTCTCATTTTGTTTTGAATTTGTTTGAGTGAATTATCTACAACTTTTCAATTTCTCATTGTACAGACTATGATAATTAGGAAAGGGATAGTTTTAACTTCGCACTCATGAAGCTTAAAAATATAGAACATGCTTCATGTCAATTATTTATTTTATTTTGCACATGAATTTTGCTGAAAAATTCTTTGAATTGTATAATTATCATATTTTTATTTGTTATTCTAGTTAAATTTTGGAAGAATTTAACATTGAAGCATCCTTGAAGGATTGCTCAAACAATGAAGATATTTTAAGATATAGTTCTTGAAGAACTATTTTTTCCTTTTAATATTAAAGCATCCCTGAAGTATTGCTCAAAGAACGAATATATATATTTTTTTTCATTGATTTGAGATATAATTCTAAAAGAATGAATAATTTCATATCAGGCACTCGTAAAAGATTGCAAAATAAAAAAATTGTGATTTTCCTTTGATATTCTCGATAGAGGTTTATGGTGAGTTCTTGAAGAACTAGATCTTTGTTAACATCTACTGAATTTATAATTTTATCATGCTAATCTTTTTAATATATTTTTTTATTGAATCTTATTTAGTTAACACATTAGCATGTTTGATATTCTTAATAAATTTTTGAATAATTTAACATCGAGTATCCCTGAAGGATTGCACAAAAGAATTGTTCTCGATCATTATGAAGATCATAATATAATTCCTGAAGAACTAAAAAAAATTAAGATTAAAGCATCCCTGAAAGATTGCAAACAATCAATTTTTTATCATTGTTTATGAAGGTTTGAGATATATATAGTTCTTGAAGAACTAAATATTTAATATCAAGCATCCTCGAAGGATGACAAAAATATGATCTTCTTTGGTTTTGATAGATTTATGGTTGAAAATAAGATCTATTTTATTTTTGCATTATTTTTTAAAAAAGGGTTTGAAGAGTTACACATTGAGAATGTAATGTCGTTCTCGAAGAATTTTTTTTTAAGATCCCTGAAGGATCGCTCAAATAAAGAATTTTCTTATTTATTGTTTATAAAGATTTGGAATATAGCTCCTGAATAACTAAAATTTAATATTAAATCATCCTTGAAGGATTGCAAAATTGTGATTTTACTTGCTTATTGTTCATAGAGGTTTGTGGAGTTCTTGACCACAATTCAAATATATAAGATGATCTATTTGATCGTAGTATAAATTCTATGAAAGAATTAAAGAAAAAAAATAAATTATTTATGCCTCTTGAATGTGCTCCTGAAGTAGCAAAATTGAGAAAATAATATCAAGAAAACTTTGTAACATAAATCACATTTGTGATTGAACATAAGAGTAGTCATTGATTGAAAAGATGAAGTCTCACATGATAAATTAAACTTTATTTCTAGATTGAATCATCCATATTAGTTGTTTCGTATAATTTGTGCTCTGTGTATTTATTTATTTATTTTTTGGGTAGAATGCTCCACATAATTGTTTTTCTAATGAAATTGTAGGTATTGTGTTTATGAATTTGATATTATTGCTACTTTTGAAACGATTAAGACTTACGAACTATATTGTTTCGAAATGAGAATCTTGTTAGTTTATAGAATAACTATAAATCGTATTTGTATTATTGATTTCTTTTAAAAAAGTATGTCTATACTATTTCGAGATTTCATGCAAGTATTGCTCCTAGAACTTGGACTCACTAAGGATTACAATAATTTTATGTATATTTTGTTGGATATTGTTTGTAAATGAATGATTTCTTATGTAAAAGACTAAAAAAAATTGGATGAGTGACAAAAAGAAACTAATTTTATTATTATATTTGTATTGCAAAAATTATTAAAGGCTCCAGAAGAGTCGATATATTGTTATATGGAGAAATAGAATTACACATTGAGAATGCATTATATTTCTCTAGGTCTCATAGAAATTTATTATCCTTCTAAATGAATATTATATTGAAATAAAGGAGATGTTGAATATCTCTATATTACGAGACATGTTTCTGATAGAAATAAGTGTAGATAAAAAATTGCATGTCTTCATATGTATTGACTACACTTATATTAGTGCAATTGAAGCACACATTATTGTAAAATTGAAATTTACATATCATATTAAATTTATTGTTGGCAAGACCGGTTGGGTTATCCCGGATCTATTATGATGCGAAAATAGTTAAAAATTTATATGGACATGTATTGAAGAACCAGAAGATTCTTCAAACCATTAATGTTTGTGTGTTATTACTTTCCAAAGTAAGTTGACAATCTGAGAAAATAAGTCTCTTATATATATTAGGTGATATTTGTGGATGAATACACCGATGATGTGAATCATTTTGATACCTTATAAATTGATTTAATACATCGACTAAATGATCACGTATATGTTTATTGTCAACTCACAACCAGAAGTTTGTGAGATTATTCTCTCAACAAATTTGACTAAGAGCTCAATTTTTTGGAGTTTTCAGAAAGTATCATTTCTCAATTTAAATTGATATTGAACATCGTGTAGTATATGTTCATAAAAAAAAAATGGTCTTGAAGGTCCATTCTTTAGACGTCTAAAGTTAATTGTATGAATGATACTTATGAGAACATAACTTCTAAATTCTACTTTGGGAACATGTAATCTAGTATGTTGAGATATTGATTCGCATCAAGCCAACACATTATTATGTGTAAGTCCTCCCCTTAATTTATAATTTAATTTGGGTTAACAACCAAATATTTTTCATCTAAGTGAATTTTTGGATGTGTTGTGTATATCACAATTGCTCCAAAATATTGCACTAATATAAATTTTGAAAGAATATTGGGAAAATATATTTGATATGAATCTCCTACTATTATAAATTGTTGAGCCAACTTCAGTAGGCCGATTATCGATTGATGGATTAGTTTTCCCAATATTAGGGGGAGAGAATAAGCAGCTGAAAATGTGAACCCGAAGTTCAATTGAATGAAAATGTGAACCCGAAGTTCAATTGAATTATTTGAAAGAAAATATTATTATCTCATCTTGATCCTCGAAATATCACTCATTTGCGAAGTTAAACAAATAAAATAGCAGCTGCTAATGCTCCAAACGAAATAGACGTCCCTGTAGGATAATCTTATATTGCAAATGAGTCTCAATCATGCATCAAGCATGGTAAACCAATCGGTTCCAAATATAAAAATCCTCAAATAAGAAAAGGAGCCAAAATGAAAGATAACCCAAATGAGGATATAGAAACTCTAAAAGAGTCGTCTAACATAATGGATTTTTCAGTTCTAGAAGAACTTATCAGGTACCTGAAAATTATGAAATATCGATAAATTATGTCATGAGTGAAAGATCTCAATGAAATGAGATGGAACCGAAAAATAAAAGTCACCGTTGACGATGTTTTTACATAAAATATAGCGCTATATTTAAAAATGATAACGAGGATCATGAATCAAAGTCTATTGAGGATTATAGACAATAAAATTATTGACGAAATGGATAGACGATTTTGAGGCGATATTAAACTAGCTTTGCAAAGAGAATGATTTTTGGACTAGTAGTCCATACATCTGAAGATGTGAAAAGAAAAAGAGAATCATGAAATATTGATATATGAAGTTTGCCTTATTTTCAAGAGTATTGGTGAAAACCTACCATTAATTTTGAAGAGGTTTATTCACCTGAAGTGAATTCAAGTACATTATCATATTTGATTAAGTCTAGCACCACTTGAAATGCTCAATCTATCGATATATGAATTACATGTTACAATATATTTATATGAGTCACTTGATATTTTTATATGAAATTCCCCGAAGGAATTATTTTATCGAGGCATACAATTCATATTTTTGAAGAGTTAATTAATCAACTTGAAATATAGAAACATGTTGTATAATATTCTTAGTGAATATGTTCTAAGAGAGAGATATAAACCTGATATCATTTGTCCATTTTGAAATAAACCTAAAAACTCTTGAAGAGTTTTTTGAAAGTTGAAATATGTAGAAATGGTAAATATTTATTTGAGATTACAAGTTGAGTATTTGAAAAATAACACTTTTGTGAATCATGAAGCTTATATAGAAATGTGTTAAAATGGTTATAGATGGACAAATCATATTTGTTAGCACTCAGATGATTGTAAAGTCACTAGATGTAGACAAAAAATTGTTTGAGAATTTGAGTAAATAATGAATAACTAATTGGTCCTGAAGTACCATATTTTAGTTCAATTGAGACACAATAATGTACCTTGATAACTATTCATGTTAGATATATTATTTGTTACTTTGTTATATTAGAAATGCAGGTTATTTGTGTGATGCTCATATGAAATTTTAGCACTACATAAAGAAAGTCGAGAATGTGTTTGGTTGAGGTCTATGATTGAACACATAGAGAAACTTGCAATTTGTCTTCCGGAAGAGTGAATGAAACAATCTTTTATGAATATGATACCATGTACATTGCTCAGTTGAAAGAAGACGATCTTCAGAAGAATGATGATATAAGCCGTCAACAAATTTGTTCGTGTGATAATCTTGCAAACCTTTTCACAAAGTCACTTCCAAGCATAATTTTTGAACAACTGATACAAAATATTGATCTTAATCGTCTCAGAGATGATTGTTTGATTGAGGGGGAGATATAAATATATTTTGCACTCTTTTTCCCTTCACCATGGTTTTGTCCCATTGGGTTTTCCTGGTAAGGTTTTTAATGAGGCAGATATACCAGATATTGTACTCTTTTTCCTTCACTAAGATTTTTTTCCATTGGGTTTTTTCTTAGTAAGGTTTTAATGAGGCATATCATCGATGGACATCCAAGGGGGAGTGTTATGAATATATAAATTAGTGGATGTCCATCCATTAACCTTCCACATACATGTAACTCCCACTAGTAAGTGGATTGAAATGTGATTATTCATTTACCTATTTGTGTCCTATAAATAGGACTTATGTTGCAATGTAAAGAGGCACTTGTGAAGTAATACAATATACTCTCATGTTCTCTCTTTATTCTTTTCTCTTTATTCTTTTATATTTTACATTATCTTGCAATACTTTTGATCAATTTCATAACAAATTATTATTATTTCGTTTGAAAAATTAAATTGAACATGGTACGAAATTGTCTTCATCAAAAGATGGTTGTTTATGTATGCATTATATTTTGCAACAACACTCTTTAATGACTCATTTATATAGAATACCTGATAATTAAACAATTTTTAATTTATGCCAAGCAAGACAACTAATTATACCAATAAACAAACAAATAATACATTCATATTTAATTTATATATTGTTAAAATATTCTAATTTTTTGTGGAAGATATTGCTATAATATTATAAACATCTCTATAAAAATTCATTAAAAAATATGAAATATATATGAGTTGATTTAAAAACAAAAACGATAATTATGATGAAATGTTTTTTAAGAACAAAAGATCGATGAAAGATTCTAAAGAGGCTAAAATTTGAAATTTAATCTTCTACTAAAAATATATAAAAATCAAATTTCATAATCGTCCTTATTAAAACTCATGATCTCATTAATTTTATGTGCATAATGGTCATTTTACAAAATTTAATTTATTTGTTTTTTATAAAATTAATTACGGATAATGCTCATCACAAGTTTAAGCAATTTCCACGGATAACTATGAAACTAATTTATTTGTTTTTTCAAAAATTAATTACAGATAATGTTCATATCTACTAGCAATATATACAAATCAAAATACAACAAAATTTCATAATTGTCCTTATTAAAACTCATGATCTCTTTAATTGTATGTGAATAATGGTCATTTTGCAAAATTTAATTTATTTGTTTTTTGAAAAATTAATTACGGATAATGCTCATCACAAGTGCAAGCAATTTCCACGGATAACTATGAAACTGATTTATTTGTTTTTTAAAAAAATTAATTACAAATAATGTTCATATCTACTAACATCTACTAGCAATATATCTACTAACAATATATAAAAATCAAAGTACAAAAATTAATTACAGATAATGCTTATCACAAGTCTAATCAATTTCCACGGATAACTATGAAACTAATTTATTTGTTTGTTAAAAAATTAATTACAGATAATGTTCATACCTACTAACATCTACTAACAATATATAAAAATCAAAGTACAACAAAATTTCATAATCGTCCTTATTAAAACTTATGATCTCTTTAATGTCGATATTTTGAAAATAGTCATGAGTTTTCAAATTTTTATCATATTGACTATCACATATCGGTACATACAAATTTTCTTCTACAAATATAAGAAAATAAAATCATCAACAAGTGTGGTTTAAATATTTAATGGTGTTTGACATATAACATAAAAATTTATTTAATAGACATACTACATTAATATTGATATTTTAAAAATAGTCATGAGTTTCCAAAATTTTATCATATCGACTTTCTCATATATGTATATAAAAATTTGTTTACAAAATATAACATTAAAATTTATTTAATAGACACACTACATTAATCTTGATATTTTGAAAATTGTATTGAGTTTTCAAAATTTTATCATATTGACTATCACATATCGATACATACAAATTTTATTCTGCATATATAAGCATATAAACTCCTCAACGAGTGCAATTTAAATATTTAACGGTGTTTTAAATATAAAATAAAAATTTATTTAATAGACACACTACATTAATGTTTATATTTTGCAAATAGTCATGTGTTTCCAAAATTTTATCATATTGACTTTCTCATACATGTTTTTGCATACAAAATAAAAAGTTATTTAATAGAAACACTACATTAATTTTGATTTTGAAAATAGTCATGAGTTTTTAAAATTTTATCATATCGACTTTCTCATATATGTATATAAAAATTTGTTCATGCAGACATAAGTACATAAAATCTGCAATGGGTGCGGTGCAAACATTGGACAATCTTTTGCATATAAAATAAAAAATTATTTAATAAAAACACTACATTAATTGTGATTTTGAAAATAGTCTCGAGTTTTCAAAATTTTATGTACATAAAAATTTGTTTTCACATAAATAAGCAAATAAAATCCATAACTGGTGTAATATCCCGCTTAGACGTAACTTTTATTAGTATCAAATATGTTTTGAGCATTAAGGGCGTAAGTGTAAATTCGCGTTATAAGGACTATTTATGTTTGGACCAAGATTTTCCTTTCATTTTTCTTCAAGTTCTCTCTCTCTAAAAATCAGAATTTTCTTCTCCCCTCTCTCTAGATTTTCGCCCTTCATCATCATCAACCCTTAATCCATCAACCTTCTTCCTAAACTCTTGTATTTTCAAGCAAGCACAATTTTTGGGGAACACTTGGAGCAAGAGAAGTAAAGGAGAATCAAGGAAAGGATTAAGAACAAGTTAGAGTTTTGAAGTCGAGAGCTTAGTAAAGCATCGGTTAAGGATTAAGGTGAGCTCCCTAGGGTTTCTAGAACCCACCTAGAGTGAGTTGTATGAGTAATTCCTTTTTTATGCAAAAATATAGTTTTGTGCCCTAATCCTAATTGTTATCAATTCCTTGCTAATCCTTGTTTTTAATCAGTTAATTTGTAATAGAAAATCAGTCCTAACATGGTTGGAAAGCTTGGGTAACTTGGGTTGACCTAAAATGGTGAAAAATGCAATTTCTGAACATTTTCTGAACTGTCATGGTCGCTACAGCGACCAGATCGTCGCTGCAGCGACCAAGCTTATTTTTGTTACGGCAGCCCGTCGCTATAGCGAGCTCACCAGAAACAGCTTGGTCAGCTGAGCTGTTTCGGGTGATCCTGCGCGTGCAAGCAAGGTTTTTCGCAACCGTTTTCTCCAAAAAACTTTAAAGAATAAAAAAGCACCATTTAACTCATCTTAAGGGCCTTTAATGGGCAAAAATCATAAAGGAGCAAGGAATAGGTAACGTATGGAAAGTACAAAACAAAGGTCCGAGAAATCGGGAATTGATACAACTGAGTTAGTAACTCTTAAGGATGACATATGACAATGATATGTCAAGAACCTATGTTAGGTAAGTAGGAGTATTTCAATATTCAAGGCCTCAGATAGGCCTAAGAGGGGGGTTCAGATACCCAACATGATTTAAGTGGCTTATGAGAACGATAAGCTTAGAACCTTATATTATAGGTTAGGTATCACGTGATTATTTATGTAATGAATGCATCAAATATGCATAGTTTCAGACGATGCATCAACTATGCATATGTTCAGAATGGTGTATCAGATATACACATGCAAGTTAAGTTGTGTATCAGATATACACAACGATAAGAGGAGTCCGGTGATTAGCCTCAGATAGGAATTTTCACCGGTTATCAGAGGAATGTGCTTCGGGGTTACTCCACTCGGGGACATTCCATAAAATGAACTCAGATAATAATGTTTGTTACACGCTAACATCTACTACATCCGTTCCTTTTTAATTGTCACTTTTTGACATTTTACACAAACCAAGACAATTAATAAATGTCAATACTTTTGATACAATAATTTATACTTTTACTATAATAACCTTATTCATTTAATATATCATCTCATATATTTCTCTCTCCGTAATAAATAACTAAGGATAAAATTGGTAAAACATTATTTAAAGTTGCATTGAACTTTGAAAGTGACAGTTAAAAAGGAACAAATTTTTTCTTCAAAAGTGACAATTAAAAAGGAACGGAGGGAGTAACATGTATGTTCAGTTTATACTATTTATGTTATCAGGCAATATATACCTCAGATAGGTATCAGATGGTGATCATAGGAGTTCCCTCGATCACTAAGTTATCAGGATATAGTCTAAGTTACCATAGCTATACAGTTATCAGATAAAACCCTTTATGGGAAAGGTTAAAGTTTGGCGATCATAGGATCCCCGAGATTGCCAAAGTAGGCATGACGACCCTAGGTTCCCTGAGGTTGCCAACAGTAGGTTGGGCTGGAGCTCACTGAGACATTATATCTCATCCCTTTCCTTCTGGTGCAGGTTCGCAGGAAGCACGACACAAAGGTAAGGAGAAGGTTACAGATTGATCGTGCTGGTTTATGTATTACCTTAGACGATGTGTACTCGGTCTTGTATATTGATGTAACATGATGTATATTATCAGAAAAGGATATGTTTAAACACTTGGATGTATTATTACTATGTGATGTAATATTTTGAAATAACTTTCAATATTGTAAATTAATGTATCCAGTACGAAATTTTAATACTCGTATAAGATCCTAGACAATCTTTATATGGGTGTTACAATTTGGTATCAGAGTCTGGTTTCGATCCAGGGACCTGTGGGTTATGGGCCCAGGTACAGAGTTCGATTCCCACGGAAGGCAAAAACTCCACATGGGGGTGGAGAAGACCATGAGTACATCGCGGGGGCCGTTAGTTGCCAAATCTTGGATGTTACAACTGGTGTGACTCAATTATTTAACAAATTTTTATTTTTTTACAAGAACAAATTTTTGTTTATATAAGAAAAAAATTAATAGAAACATTACATTAGTACTCATAATTTTTATTTAATATATATAAACATTCTATAATATTAACAATCTAATTATTTTTTATAACGGGTATTTTACTAGTTTTTTTTTATAGAAACGAGACAAATATTTAAACAAAAAAAAAAGAATACATAATTTCCCTTGTCGTATCCCTCGTCGCACAAGAAGAGAGTTTTGTCTACGCCTTCGTAATTCCGATTTTATCCTTGTGTGAAAAAAAAAAGAGAAAAAAAGTAAAAATGAAAAACGCGTTTGAAGAAATGAAGCAGAAACAGATGCACTTGTATATAAGCAGAATCCAGTAACTGTATCAGTTTGCAACCGGAGAAAATTAGTCCTCTTCTTCTGGCGACGACGACGACGACGACGACGAACGACGACACTACTATCTCCTCCGTTATCCTCAACTAATCGTTGTTTATATTGTATTATTCGTATTTCATTTCATAACTCAATCACCGACAAAGAAGTATTCGAAAGAAGGTTCTAGATCTCGATCTCGAACGCCATGGCGTTTTTGAGATCTCTCGTTTTCTCTACTCTTCTTCTTCTCTCTCTCCTTCACTCCGCTTTTTCCTTCTACCTTCCCGGCGTTGCTCCACAAGACTTCTTTAAGGTACTATCGCATCCATTTCTTCTCGATCTGTATTTGAATCTTATATGTTAGATCTGTGCTGTATTCTATTCAATTCGATTCGATGTGATTGATTGATTGATTCTAGATTTTTCTATTTTAATTTGTTGAAACAAGACATGCAAGTGTATGAAATAGATTGAATCTTAATTTCAGTGGATCGCTTCATAGAACAACGTTTACTAATAATCGTTGACATACAAAGGATTGTGAGGTTTATCTTTTGATTTCTGTCACTCATTTGGTGTTTTAATCAGTTACTTAATTTAGCCAACTTTAATTGCACTGTTTGTTTGCATCGGTGAATCAGTGAAGAATGTTTAAGCTCCATAAGTGTAGTTAGAAATAGTTGTTGGTGCATTTTTAAATATGAATGATATATCATCAGATAATCTTGCATTATGTTTTTAATCGCACTTGTGAATGACGATGAAATCAGTTTAATAACTATGTAGCTTCTTTAAAAGTTATGCAGTTATCTGCTGGATATTTTGTTGTAAAAATATGTAATGAAGTGTGGGTTTTTTTCGTGGTCATAATCTTGATCTGGCGAAGTGAATTGTTATAGATCTACTTCTTAAGTTGCTAAGTCATTTGTTAAAATATTTCTTTGGTGCAGGGAGATGTATTGCAAGTGAAAGTAAACAAGTTAACATCAACAAAGACCCAGCTTCCATACTCATATTATTCACTTCCTTATCCTGCCCCAAAAAAGATACAGGATAGTGCAGAAAATCTCGGGGAAGTTCTTCGTGGTGACCGCATTGAAAATTCACTATACGTGGTCAGTTTTATATGTTAACTCTAGAGTTTTATTAGTTTCTAAGAAAGGAATTCTTAATGAAATATATAGTTTAGGAACAGTTAACCGCTGAATTTGTTAACCACGTTTGCAAAGTTAATGGGTAATCGCTCATTAACTTGGTTAGCTACATGAGTTTTTTTTTCTTCTTCCAAGCAATTTTTAAACATTTATTTATAAATTTTGTAATTTCTATGGTTATTATTTGATTCTGATTCAGTGGTATTTTTCAGTTTAAAATGCGCGAGCCACAAATGTGTAATGTTGTGGGTAAAATTAAACTTGATGCTAAAAATGCCAAGGAGTTCAAAGAGAAGATCAATGACGAGTATCGGGTGAACATGTATGTTATGCCGCTATTTGGTAAACTATTTTCTGCAAGTTTTCTGCTATCGTATTGATAACTTGTATCTCATAATGGTTTTGCCACTCATTTACAGGATTCTAGATAACCTTCCTCTAGTTGTTCCCATAAAACGGAATGATCAGGATTCTACCGTCTATCAGCTTGGTTTCCATGTTGGACTCAAAGGGCAGTATACCGGGGTATGCATATTGTTTTGTAGCACCATGGCTATTGTTATTCAATACCAATAAGTTTATTTACTTACTTTATCTGAACGAATGTACAGAGCAAGGAGGAAAAGTATTTTATCCACAATCATTTGGCATTTACAGTCAAGTATCATAGAGATGTGCAAACTGAATCTGCTAGAATCGTGGGCTTTGAGGTTAAGCCATTCAGGTCATTATTTTTGTGCTCTAACTCTTATCAATTTAATCCATTTTATTTTCAACTCATCTTTTCTTAGTATTTGGTGGTGATTTTTCAAATGGTCTATGTGCAGTGTTAAACATGAGTATGATGGTAAATGGGATGACAAAAAGACACGTTTGACAACCTGTGACCCTCATGCTAAGCACGCAGTTGTGAACAACAACTCTCCTCAAGAAGTTGAAGAGAACAAGGAAATTATCTTCACGTATGATGTTGATTTCCAGGTGAGGTTATGAGCTGATATAGTAGTGCAACTATACCTTGTGCTTTAGAATGGTTATGGGCATACATGAATTAGGCACTAAGGCATTTGGTTGGAGGGTTGAAACTGGTCTGTCGTTGGCAAATATAATATTCAACGCCCTCTTTTGCATTGATTCTTAGATCCAACTTTTCTTTCTCTTCTATCCTACTGGATTGTCTTCTTCATTATCACCATCCTCTCCTTTTTGTTATGGTGAAATGTGATAATTAGTTTTATTTCTTATTATCCGCTTATACCTTTGGCTGCTATCTGCAGGAGAGTGATGTGAAGTGGGCTTCAAGATGGGATGCCTATTTGCTAATGAATGATGACCAAATTCACTGGTTTTCTATTGTAAACTCATTAATGATTGTTCTCTTCCTTTCGGGCATGGTGGCAATGATAATGCTGAGAACACTCTACCGTGACATTGCGAAGTATAACGAGCTTGAGACCCAGGAAGAAGCCCAAGAAGAGACTGGTTGGAAGCTTGTCCATGGGGATGTATTTAGGCCTCCTAACAACTCAGATTTGCTGTGTGTTTATGTCGGAACAGGTGTTCAATTTTTTGGAATGATACTAGTAACCATGATATTTGCCATCCTTGGGTTCCTCTCTCCTTCAAACCGGGGTGGTCTCATGACAGCCATGCTCTTGGTTTGGGTTTTCATGGGAATATTTGCTGGTTATTCTTCAACTCGCTTGTACAAAATGTTCAAAGGATCAGAGTGGAAAAGAATTGCCCTCAGGACTGCAACCTTGTTCCCTGCAATTGTCTCTGTCATCTTCTTTATATTAAATGCTCTCATTTGGGGCCAAAAATCATCTGGAGCTGTGCCATTTGGTACAATGTTTGCTCTGGTCTTTTTATGGTTTGGGATCTCTGTTCCACTTGTTTTCGTGGGTAGCTATATTGGTTTCAAAAAACCTGCAATTGAGAATCCTGTGAAAACAAACAAAATCCCAAGGCAGATCCCTGAGCAGGCCTGGTACATGAACCCAGCCTTCTCTGTTTTGATTGGGGGAATACTTCCATTTGGAGCTGTTTTCATTGAGCTTTTCTTTATCCTCACCTCAATCTGGTTGAATCAGTTTTACTACATCTTTGGGTTCCTCTTTTTGGTCTTCATCATCCTTGTTGTCACTTGTGCTGAAATAACCATTGTGCTCTGCTACTTCCAGTTGTGCAGTGAGGATTACTTGTGGTGGTGGCGGTCATACCTTACTTCTGGTTCATCTGCACTGTACCTCTTTCTTTATGCAACATTCTACTTCTTTACCAAGCTTGAAATCACAAAGCTGGTGTCAGCTATATTTTACTTTGGATACATGCTTATAGCTTCTTATGCGTTTTTTGTGGTAACCGGTACTATTGGATTCTATGCATGCTTTTGGTTCACAAGGCTCATCTACTCCTCAGTCAAAATTGATTAGTTAATAGTTATAGCAAGTAATGGTTTGGGTTAATCTACTATAGTTATTAGAGGGTGAAGGAAGTTTGTGTAAGGATCTTGAAATTCAAGTACTGTCATGTGCACGTGTAACCTATTCTATACAATTTTGAATTATGATGACAGTGATTCTTTTGTTTCAGTATCATTTTAATTGCCGTTAACTCGTATAAATACAGCTTTGATGGTTTGTCTAAATGGATTGTTTTATATGATTTATATATTTGCACCATGTCTCGGTAGAAATGAAATTTCATCAAATTCGAGCTTGAATGCCTGGAATATCTGTGTTTTAGCTAGCAAGTCATTACACTTGTGTTTTTTGGTCTTAATCCTCCGGGTTTTTAAGGAAAAGGGATCATGGTATTCTAGAGTTTGACCCGACATAAAAATCCGACGAATTGTTGTTTTAGTCATGATTTGAACTTGAGTTCTCATGAAGGATTTGTGCTTCCTGAAGCATATTAACCTCTTTAGCTCGATTAATTGGGTTAGTCATTACACTTTAGAACCTCTCCTTGATAATAACTTTCCATTGTAATTCAATAAAAATTCAATCGTTAATAATTATAAATTTTTGTCTTTTTGCTATAGACACTACATGTTGATCAAGTTTAATCAATACTATATATAAAGAAAGTAGGGGGTTTGGGGAAGATTTTGGGTTGACTTTTTTGTTATTCCAATAATACCTTTAAATAAAATTTTCTATAATAACGTTATATTGTTGGTGTTATTAAAAAAATAATTTTTTTTGTTATATTTGTTATATTATTGTTGTCATTGAAAAATATAAATATGATTTGTTGAGTTTTTTACATTTGAAAGTCACATTTATCTATACTTATAATTTTAATCTTATAATTTATACGCGTTAGCGCAATGAGAAAATCGAAAAGACACCGTGTCTATAATGAGGATTTGGGTCTTGTAAAGATATCTATAATAATAAATACGAGTTCTAAGGGGAGCATCTTGATAGATGGCTCACCACGTATTTTTAACATAAGATCATCTCTCTTTCTCTTCATCTTCTTCAATTGTTACTCCCTCCTTAACCGCTTTTATTTTCGCTCTGCCATGTGCCGTTGGACTTCGTAGGCAAATGAATTGTGCTAAATAACACTGTTCTAATTTACATGGAGATAGGAAGTCAATCTAATATTTACACATAAGGTGTTTTTATCAAAAAGGTTATTCTTGTGACAATAGCCATGAGATTAAACTTAAGTCAAAGAGGTGTAAAAGAGGTGCTTGTTGGTTCCACTGTGGAACTCTCCAATCTGAGTTTGCAATGGTCAAACATGTTTGACCAGTTTTTATGATGTTTTTGAAGCAATTTTGGCTCCAAAATTAATTTCAAATTGAAGCAACAATTTGTGGTTATTACACCGAGGTTGAATCAATTGTTGCAATTCTAACTTTTTGCAATTTTTTTATATAGATCTTAAAACTCTTTTTGGTAATTATACAAACAACTTAGATCTAAAATATCTAAACATGAAATCGTAAAAAATCATATCCAAATGTTAACCATTTTACATTCAATTTTTTCAAAATCAACTATCACCGCTATACTATCAAACATAACATACACTTGCGATGACAAAATTTAATTTTAAATGAATTAATTTTGTAAAATTAATTTAGTTAAAAATAAGTTGAATATGTAGTGGTTTATGTTAGGATAAATTCACGTAAAACTGAGTTAATTAATGAATTTGAGTGTAAAAATCATGTTTAAATTCAAAATATAAAAAAATTAGCTTCAACATAGAATCAATTCTTATAGAGAAGTTCAATCTCAATCAATATTAATAAAACATGTTAAAATTAATTTTATATGTCTAGTCCATTTTTTTATATTTTTCTTGACGAAAAAATAAATTAAGAGTCTTTTTTTTTTTGGTACAAAACTAAGAGTCTATTTATTGAGAAATAAAGAACCATTTTTTATTTTTGAACAAAGTTTGCGTTTGCACTTCACCAATTTGATGTTAATTTGACAGTGGCGTTTTTACAATTACCGTTTGCATTTACAGGGACGCGATAGAGTACAAGTTACAACTTACAACCCAATTTCCACTACCCTGTGTATTATTACCATTTACCACCCCTTCAAGCTTTTGTACCGTTATTTGTAACGTTATAATGGCACATGGTCACACGCTCGCAACCTAATAGCCGCAAACGTTGTCCTGTTTTTGAAGTCTCAACGGCTAGTTTCTTCTGACTTCATCACCATCTATAAATAATACAATAATCCAAGGAACCACATCAATGCAAACCACCACTTTGTGCTTGTAAAGTGACGAAAATAAATTTTTACACACCACATTCAGCTATCAAAACAAAGCACCATGGCTGTGTTGTTCTCAAGAACTGCTTCTGCTTCTCTATTGTTCTTGTTCCTTCTCTTTGGTTTCTCTGCAGCTAAGGAACTATTGATTGGAGGCAAGATAGATGCATGGAAGGTTCCCTCTTCTGAAGCAGACTCACTCAACCAATGGGCAGAAAAGTCTCGTTTCAAAGTCGGCGATCATCTTGGTAATTTTTCAATATTCATTCAACTACAAGATTAAATAAACCCATTTTTTTACTATCATAATTTTCATCACTGACACGTTTTTTTTCCTTTTACCTTTGTTTTGCAGTCTGGAAATATGATGGTGGGAAAGACTCAGTTTTGCAAGTAAACAAAGAAGATTATGCTAATTGCAACAGCTCAAACCCCATTGAACAGTACAATGATGGGAACACGAAGGTGAAGCTAGACCAACCTGGACCGTTTTACTTCATCAGTGGAGCAAAGGGTCACTGTGAGAAGGGACAAAAGCTCATTGTGGTGGTTATGTCTCCAAAGAGAAAATACATGGGGGTTTCACCTGCACCATCTCCAGCGGAGTTGGAAGAAGGTCCAGCTATTGCACCTACTAGCAGTGCGCAGGTGGTGCAAACTGGACTTGTGACTGTTCTGGGTCTGTTAGCTATTTATGTGGGTTTTCTCATATGAATCACCGCACCTAATTAGGCTATAGTGAAGTTATTATGATTCTTTTTTTCTTTTGCAGCGATTCATTATTTTTTCCAAAGCTTATGAATAAAAACTTGATATAGGATTCTTATATCCTGTCCTAAAAATACCTTTGTGAACTGTGTCTGCAACAAAATTCATTTTTTTAGAATTCCATACAGAGGATGAGGCATGCCAAAATTTCTCAAATTGAAGCAAAAAATCAAAGCACTGACATCATCATCCAGAATCCCAACCTTAATATGTCTAACTAATGAAATGCCATAGGTCCAGTATTGTGTGTGTGAATTGAGAGGTTGTGTCATGATTGAATAGAGGCTAGCAAAAAAACAAGCAAGCAAAACTACAGCCATCCGACGAATACAGGCCTCTCCCACACACACCTGCCGAGAAGAAGAAAAAAAAAAACTTAGATAAGCAATTTATGCAAACATGAAAGAAAGATTTTCTGTCACGAAAATTTAAAGAAGTATATATCAGGGACTGTAAGCTGCTCCATAAAATTCTATCAGGGAAAAAAAAAATTCTATTTTGCATAAAAATAAAATAAAATTGATAAGCTAGTGCATAGATTATAAACTAAACAATGAAGACAGGATATAAAATTATAAATTGAACACAGGATTAGAAAATCGATAAGCAAGTGCATGGTTTTTGCTCTTCCTGCAACTTCTCAAGGACACACAAGGAAATGAGGATTCAAATTACAAATCAATTACAAAATAGGCTTAAACACACTTTTGGCCCCCTAACTTTGCACTAGTTGCGATTTTTCAAAATATTCAATGAATACAATTATGTTCAAACTTTTCCTTCCTTATAATGAACTGAACCAATTTACTTTGAAACTGAATAGAGGATAGGGTCTTTCCTAACATTTTAGAGACCATTTTCCAAACTTTACAAATTTACAATTACAAAAAAGCATTTTTGTAAATCGTGATCAATATCTTTGTCTATTCGACATCAAATTTCAAAATAGTATAAACATGCCAAATCAGTGTCAGTATAAAAAAAAAAAAGGTCTATTTAAAAGAAGTCTTGACTCTAGTCAATTGTTTACTATTAACTATCTTAGACTAACTATATCATTCTCATCTCTCTCATTTTTATCATCTGAAAAAACACAGCTTTCGCCAAGCAACGACTCTGCATTCAAAAAGTCCATCATCAAGTTGATTGCATACATATTCACTAATGTCCCACAACCACGGTTTTTCTTCCTTACATTCTCAAAGAATGAACAGATAAGTATGTGCTCCCCTAATAACATGATGAAGAAGAAAGCTGAACAAATATCTTCAAGACAAGTTTTTGGAGTTGTATCTAAAAGTATGGAAGTAGTATCCCAAACACGTTAATCAATATTTTCTTTCAAAATGCTTTAAAAATTGGAGGATAATCTTTGGATATGTATCTACGAGTACCGTGGGCATATCAGCATCAGCTATTAAATAACAGTAAATTGTAGAATTAGTAAAATACTTCCGAATCTAGTCACTTTAGTCGTCAAATGCAATACAAATTCCTATATAATGTCCACACAATGTTGTCAATATCGTGAGTGTCCTTGTACAATCGTACGATACAATCCTACAAGTTTTGAAGGCTCAAGCATACTGAATCGTGAGCGGGATCACGGAGCTCTAGGATCAGGTTGGGATCATGGGCAAGCATCGGATTGGGATTGCGGGCGAAATCTTAAAAATGTAGGATTGGTAGTCCACAACAATCCTTGGCAGGACAGTTTTCAGCCAGGTTTTGCAGCCTAGTTTACTAAAAGTCCTGTTGTTCCTTCTATGCAACCTCCCCTTGTCGACCTGTGCCTCCATCCTCTGCAATGTCCTTCTTAATCTCTCGCGTCTGCATGTTTAAGAGGGGGAAGCAATGGGGGAATGGCGGCGGGGTTGCATGTGTTTGAAAAAAAAAATCTGAAGTGAGGAGATTTGGGAGAGACATTGGTGTATCTGATATTATGTTAGTTATTCTCAGGTAGGAAAAATCACCTTTCATTTTATTTTTTTACTTCTAACTTAATTAATTAGAAAGACCTAACCATAGGTGGAAAAAAAATCAACTTTAATTTTAGTTTTTTTACTTCCGACTTAGTTAATTAATTTATGTACATTTATATAAAATAAATTGTATTCATTAACTCTTTTGATTATCTTTTCCAATTTAAGTTTAGTTTAATGTTGTGATTATCTTACGATTCGTGCTATGATCCTCTGTCACACCCTTCCGGTCCTAGGTAGGATCCCAAGTTTGAAAACACTAGGTCTACGTATGTTGTCATGTATATAAAACTGAGATATTCGGAGATCCCCTAAAATGCATTATCAAATCATAATAAAACCATAACTCAGATGGGGCAAAACTTCTTAGCACCCTAATTTATAAATCCACACTGCAGCTAGTATAACGAAAGAACATTACACTCGTAAAGTAAATAAGGTCGTTATAAGAAACTCTACCATAGTTCAGAAATTCAGGTCATAGGTAGTTTATCGCCGTCATCTTCTGAAAAATTGTCAATTTGATCATCATCGCTTTCGGACATGTTGTCAATTTGAAGCGGCCCCTTAATACCGCAATTATTACCACCAAAAAGTTCCCTCTGTGCTTTCTCCAGAAACTCCTGAGCAGCAGCTTTAACAGAAATAGATGGCTTTTCAGAAGATTGATACTTCCTCTTTTGACCAGCCTGCTCCTGATGTTTCCTCTTCTTTCCCTCGCCTCTACTTAAGTTCCTCATTTTCTGCCGTTGTTCTGCATATGAAATTACCACTTCTTTACATACATGCAATGTGATCAAAATGGAAGACATAGATTTTTTTATCAGCCCTAGAAGCAATAAACCAAATTAACTACCCACCTGGAGTGAGGTCAGGCAGAGAGTGTTCGATGAAGCGAGTAGCTGCTTGAGAATTTAAGATAGCAGAAGGTCGCAGCGGAGCTTCACAAACAAAACCAAAATCACCAAAACACAATCAATTTAACCACAGAATACTACAAGGCTAAGCTAATAAAAAAGGGGAAGACTAAGTAGCACCAACACCTCATATTAAAGGTGTGCCCAATGTCTAACATGTGTCAGTGCTCAGTGCCCAACACCGACGCATGTGCTTAAATTCAATTACTTTCGTTTTCTTAAATTATCATCAGTGTCTAAGTGTCAGGATAGTATCTGACTTATATGTTTCATAGCTTGAAGAAGATGTGTTTCCAATTCAAAAATACATCATCTTATATTTTTAACTTGTACATTCAACAAAAACGCATTGTTCATAAAAGAAAATCATCAAAAAAAATATATACCCTTATTCAAATCTAGAAGGCGTTCAAGTTTGTCTTGATATAAGTCTACTCTATCCTGAAAAAAAAAAAATCAAACAGAGTAAGCAACTAGGGTTAGGTTCAAAAACATAATTAGCAGAGTAAAAATAACTCACAAGCTCTGATTTGACAGGGTTATCATCTGGTTGAACTCCACTACACCTCAATTTCACTGCAAAAAAATAAAAAAACACAATAGAACAAGAAAATTAAGTTGGAATTAACAAAACTTAAAATTGTAATTACAATTAAATTAGATGATAAAGATGATTACGTGTGAGGAGGGTGGAAGTGATTTTGGAGAGAATGAAGAGAGAGTGAGCACGTTCAAGAGGTGGAAGTTGGGAGAGAATTTGAGGGTTCATGAGAGGTAAAAACTGTTGAAAATGTGAACGAAATTCACGAAGGTTGGAGAGAGTGGTGTTGACTGAATCCATCACCGCTTCGGGTACTCCTCCACAGCTTTCACTTTCTTTCACCATTTTTGTATTGAATGAAACAAAGTTTCGAACTTCAACAAGCACGCCAACACTGTTACTGCGGTGGAGGCAGAAGAACCCAAAATCTAGGGCTTTTAAATACACTCTCACTCTAATCAATTTTTTTTGGTTACTCTCACTCCAATCAATTCAGATGCCGTAATTTTTCTGATTCCTTTTTTTTTTTTTTATAACTATTTTTAGTATTTTAAACCTAACCTAAAATGTTGATCTTTTTATGGAATGGATTGATTGGTTGTATAAATCTTGAAAGCAATGGTGAGGTGTGTTATTCACCAATCATTCGCACAATAACTTATGAGACAATATATTTATAAAGAAAGGTAAATATTGATACAAAAATCAAAGCAACATAGAGAAAAAGTAAAAACATAATGTGAGTATGAGAGAGAATGTTGTCACAAAAATTGTCACAACTTGATTGTACAATTATCATTTCTCGTTTTTAAAAGGAGTATTATTTATGGTGCATCAATGTTTGAAAATTGTTTGAAACTCAAATAATAATTGATATTACTTTTATATACAGAAGCTTGTGGTATTTCTCGTTCTAACATTTGAATGGTGACTTAATGAATGTTGGTTTCATAAAAAATAAGAGAAATGAGTATTAAAGTCTTGATTATCAACTTATTCTCTCTTGTTTTTGTTGAATTTAATAGAACATTGTTTCAGGTATAAGAATGCGGAGGATCATGAACTTTTGATAATGGTGTTCGAGTAGGGGTGCAAGTTTCCATGCAGACAGTGAGCATGGAAGCAACAATGGCGGCTCAAAATAGCTTCGGGATGAAAGTCAATAGACACGGAAAATTATTACTAGTGTAATTGGCATGACAATTGCGAAAGAATATCAATTAATGCTCAACATTCAATAACCGCGTTATCTCAATGTGACCATCTCAACATTAGTGTTCTCCGTAATCATTATAAAAAAAGGCTAATATCATTGCTTGGACCAAAAATGCACGCCCCATAGCTATTTTGCAAGAAGATTGCTCTTTAGACGTTAAAGTTTGTTCTCTCACACCTGAAAATGACATTTAATACCTTCAACGATTGCGGTTCGCTGTTTAATTTTTCTTTTGGAGCGAACGGCAGTTAACTGCGGTTGACAGTATTTTAGTCATTTTCAAGTATAGGAGAGCAATTTTGTTGGTGAGGAGCAATTTTCATTCAGTAGTCATGCACTAATCAATCAATGTAACAACAATGGATGTGATAACGTGATCCTACTCAACCTACTACTTCTGCCCCATAGAAGATGTTCGCTCCTCCCTTTCGAGTCATGACAATGTCTCTGTACATTTTTTATTAGTAAGCCCTGGTTCCCATGCATGTCAAAAGCATTGGGTATCACTACTTGAAATTGTCAAGACCTGAGTAATTTATGTGTAGTTCATGCGTTAAGTTACCTGGTTAGGTACTATAAACATGATGCATTTGTTTGTTCTTCTTTCTTTTTGTATTTTTAGTTCAAACAAATAAGACAGTGAAAAACAATTGTCAGAGCATTGAGTATTCAATTCACACCAAGTTTACCACATTCCTTTTTTATAATGGTAAAAGCCACAAAAACTAGACGCATGACTCAGTGGATTATTTGGCAACACAAAAAACAAACCCATTCATGAAATAACACCCGCATTAAAAGAGAAATCAGTGACATATTCTTCTCCTCCTCCACACCCATTAGTGCATTTGTGAGGTTCATTTAACAACAAGCCACGTTTAACATAATTATCTTTTGTTGACATTCATAAAAAAATTCAGAGCTACATGTTTAATGGACACAATCTCATAAAATAGAGAAACATCCTCTAATCTAACTCAACATGTGTAAGAATATCATACACATCTTCAAAGATCATTTAAAGTTGAACACCAAATCCATTTATCCTCCTCACCTATCAGTAAATTCAAACGATCCAGCGAAGAAAAACACTCCTCCACCAAACCCATTTCCCAATGAAACGAACCCGTACGTCAACTCCACCCATTACCGACACGTCAAAATTGGAATTCAACATTTTAAACACTGAAATATTTTTATTATCCACCAAACAAAACAGACCCCCTTCCACCCGGTATCCAACCAAATTTGTATGTTTTCAACAAACTATTTAACATTTTTTGACCTTATCCACCCCCAACAAAACAAGTATCCCTCCACCAAAGACGAACCTTTACCCGAAACCCCCCTCCACATCAACATAAGCTGAATCCTTTAATTAAGTTGGATTTATTTAAAACTGTGAATGACAAAGAATTAAATTAGAATGGTCGATATAAATATGAGTCTATTATTTAAAGTTTATTTTTATTATCCACCAAAACAAACAACCTAATGAATATCTCACACAACAAACCCCCTTCCGGTCAAGGATCCAACCAAAGTTTTGTCTCTTATCCAAAACTCAAAAATGTTGCAATCCTTAAGTGTCTGATTGGTACAGCACTTGAAAAACAGAGTTTGTTGGAAATCACGGTAAAAAACTACGTTAGCTAAAAAACTAGTATTTGAAGCTTCTAAAAATCACGACAAAAACACATCAAAAAGTTTGCAAACGTGCTTTTGAATGTTGCAAACGGAAAATCAAACACTCTCAGTATGGATCCACAACTAATCTTCTTTCTTTGTAAACTGAGAACAATCGATACAAAGTCAAGTTGAAGGATACAATCAACATCCAACACAACATATATGGGAGAATAGTTTGATTTTTAATGTATTTGCTTAATTTTGTTTTTATCATAAAAAAATTTATTCTATGTAAAATAGAATAATAATAATATTTAAAATACAATTTTATATGTTGTAAATTTCATGTACAATTGCTTTTGAAAAATTATTTTGGTGTAGCACTTATTATTTTAGTCTTTACATAATTATTGTTTATATTAAGTTCCTACAAAAAAATATTCTACTTTAGTCTTTATTTTTTGTTTATAGAGACTTAATGCGGGAACTAAAAATTTTAAATTGTTAAAAATTAATAAAACTAAAAATTAAAATTGAATAACAGTTTCATAGGGACCAAGTTCAAAAATCCTAATTTTTGTATTTTCATCCTCTATAATAAATTTTGAAATTGTTCGAAAAAGCCCGACTTCGATTTATGGACGAAACAATTTTTTTTGAGACTATACTTATATCATGACCGAACTCCAGATAACCAGAGCTCATTTCTATGCAAATCGGAGGCTTAACCCTAAAAAAATTGTTATTAAAAAACCTAATTTTTTTAGAAGACCTAATTTTTATTTTTTTGGTGGTGAGACCTAATTTTTGTTTGATAATGAAAATGTAATTCCTAATTTTATCCCTCAAAAAAAGATTTGATAAAAATAGAGTAAAATAAAAAAAGAAGTTAGTGATAACGTGATGGTATTGGTGGCACTTCCAGCATTGAGAGGGGTATCAGAAACTATCCAAAGCCGAAAACTTAAAAATTTCTGGGAGACAGGTTACTCTCATAATTCTTGCGCTTCTATGACAGTCTTGCTTCTCTGCTCCTCAACAACCACATGTTGTAACAACGGTATGTCATTCTGCTATACTTTGACTGATACTCATTTCTATGTTCTCAGCAATCATGGAGGACCAACCAATTTTGTCAAAATCAAAACTTTATCAAATGGGTCATTCTTAAATTTGAAGAAACATGGAACAACACACGTGGGTCATCGTGCATTTAGGACTATGACTAGATGTAACCATGACAATGATTTGGTTGTTGTAAATAATGGCAAGAAGAAGAAGAAGAACAACAACAAAACTAGAGTGTCTGAAGAAGAAGTTATGACCATTTTGAAGTCCATTCCATATCCAAATTCTGCTTTTTCATACTTTAAGATAGTTTCTCAGTTGACTAATTTTGTGCATACTACTGATGCATGCAATTACATGCTAGAGATTTTGAGAGAACAAAGGAGAATTGAGGATATGGTTTTTGTGTTTGATTTGATGCAAAAGAAAGTTATTTACAGGAATTTGACTACATACATGACTATTTTCAAGGCTCTTTCGATTAAAGGCGGGATTGGAAGAGCGTCTTTTGCGCTTAGAAAGATGAGGGAAGTTGGGTTTATTTTGAATGCATATTCATATAATGGGTTGATTCATTTACTGTTACCTGCTTTTTGTAATGAGGCTTTGAAGGTTTACAAAAGAATGATCTCAGAAGGGATGAAGCCTAGCATGAAGACATACTCGGCGTTAATGGTTGCATTAGGGAGGAGAAGGGACACCGGGAACATTATGAATTTGTTGGAAGAAATGAAGAGTATTGGTTTGAGGCCGAATATTTACACGTATACAATATGTATTAGAGCACTTGGGAGGGCGGGGAGAATTGACGATGCGTGGGGGATTTTCAAGGAAATGGACGATGAAGGATGCGGGCCTGATGTTATCACTTATACGGTTCTGATCGATGCTCTTTGTGCTGCAGGAAAACTTGACAAGGCCAAGGAATTATATGTAAAGATGAGAGCTAGCAGTCACAGTCCGGATCGTGTAACATACATTACATTGATGGACAAGTTTGGTAACGTTGGGGACTTGGAAACAGTGAAAAGATTCTGGAATGAGATGGAGGTAGATGGTTATGCTCCCGATGTTGTTACCTACACTATACTTATTGAGGCTTTATGCAAATCCGGGGATGTTGATCAGGCATTTGATATGTTAGATGTGATGATAACGAAAGGGATTTTTCCAAATCTTCATACTTATAACACATTGATCTGTGGACTTTTGAAGGCAAGAAGATTGGATGAGGCATTAGAACTTCTTGAAAATATGGAATCTTTGGGCGTTAAACCAACCGCTTTTTCTTATGTTCTTTTCATTGATTATTATGGAAAATCTGGTGATCCTGCAAAAGCTATTGACACCTTTGAAACAATGAAAAAGAGAGGAATTATGCCTAGCATAGCAGCGTGTAATGCGTCTTTATATACTCTTGCAGAGACGGGTAGGATCAGTGAAGCAGAAGATATATTCAATGATCTTCACAAGTGTGGCCTTTCGCCGGATTCAGTAACCTATAACATGTTGATGAAGTGCTATAGCAAAGCGGGGCAAATAGACAAAGCCACACAACTTTTGTCTGAGATGATAAGCAAGGGGTGTGAACCAGATGTAATGATAATCAATTCTTTAATTGGCACGCTTTACAAAGCTGGCCGAGTTGATGAGGCTTGGAAGATGTTTGGGAGACTGAAGAATTCGAAGCTAGCTCCTACAGTTGTGACATACAACATTTTACTTACTGGTCTCGGGAAAGAGGGAAAAATCCTGAAGGCCCTTGAATTATTTGGGAGTATGACAGAGTCTGGATGCCCTCCAAATACAATAACTTTTAACTCGCTCCTCGATTGTCTTTCCAAGAATGATGCAGTTGATTTGGCTTTGAAGATGTTTTGTAGAATGACAATGATGAACTGTAATCCTGATGTTCTGACATACAACACTATCATCTATGGTTTGATAAGAGAAGGAAGAATTGATTACGCGTTCTGGTTTTTCCATCAGATGAAGAAATTTCTTTCGCCTGATTATGTAACTTTGTGCACACTCATTCCCGGTGTTGTAAGGCATGGAAGGGTTGAGGATGCAATCAAGGTTGTAATGGAATTTGTACATCAGGCAGGTTTACAGACAAATTCACAATTCTGGGGTGAACTGATGGAATGTATTTTAACCGAAGCAGAAATTGAAGAAGCCATTTCATTTGCTGAAATATTGGTATGCAATTCTGTTTGCCAAGATGATCATGTAATGTTACCTCTAATTAAAGTCCTGTGTAAGCGGAAAAAGGCCCTCGATGCTCAAAATGTATTCGACAAATTCACCAAAAACTTGGGAATTCACCCAACCCTAGAATCATACAATTGCCTGATGGATGGACTTCTTGGATCTAATTTCACCGAAAAGGCTCTAGAACTTTTTGAGGATATGAAGAGTGCAGGTACTCATCCTAACAATTTTACTTACAATTTGTTGCTTGATGCTCACGGTAAATCCAAGAGGATCAATGAACTTTATGATCTGTACAGTGAGATGCGTTCTAGAGGATGCGAGCCTAATGCTATAACCCATAACATTATCATCTCCGCGCTTGTGAAATCTAATAATTTGAATAAAGCTTTGGATTTATATTATGAACTCATGAGTGGTGATTTCTCTCCCACTCCTTGTACATATGGTCCTCTTATAGATGGTCTTTTAAAAGCTGGAAGATCCGAGCAAGCAATGAATATTTTCGAGGAGATGTTAGATTATGGATGCAAGCCCAACAGTGTTATTTACAATATTCTTATCAATGGATTTGGGAAATCGGGTGAAATTGATATTGCTTGTGAATTGTTCAAAAAGATGGTTAAAGAAGGAATCAGGCCAGATTTGAAATCTTACACCATTCTTGTAGAATGTCTGTGCATAACTGGTAGAATTGATGAAGCTGTTCAGTATTTTGAGGAACTAAAGTTGACTGGGCTTGATCCTGATACGGTTTCGTACAATTTTATTATCAACGGGCTTGGAAAATCACGTAGATTGGATGAAGCTCTTTTTCTCTTTAGTGAAATGAAGAATAGAGGAATTTCTCCAGATCTTTATACTTACAATGCATTGATTTTACATCTTGGAATTGCTGGAAAGGTAGACCTCGCTGTAAAGATGTATGAGGAACTACAACTTGTGGGTCTTGAACCGAGTGTTTTCACTTATAATGCTCTCATTCGCGGTCATAGTTTGTCAGGCAATAAAGATCAAGCCTTCTCTGTCTTCAAAAAGATGATGGTTGTCGGCTGTAGCCCCAACACGGAAACATTTGCACAACTGCCTAATAAATGTTGATTTTTACTATTACCGCATGTTAGTGTTTATGTAACCATTTGTTGTATAAGTTTCTGGTCTCAAAGGGTGGCATGAAAGTAAATTGTAAAGGCAGATCCCTGAGCAGGCCTAGTACATAATCCATTTGGAGCTGTTTTCATTGAGCTTTTCTTTATCCTTGCCTCAATCTGTTTGAATCAGTTTTACTACATCTTTAGGTTCCTTTTTTTGGTCTTCATCATCCTTGTTGTCACTTGTGCTGAAATAACCATTGTGCTCTGCTACTTCCAGTTGTGCAGTGAGGATTACTTGTGGTACCCCTTTCTTTATGCAACATTCTACTTCTTTACCAAGCTTGAAATCACACAGTTGGTGTCAGTTATATTTTACTTTGGATACATGCTTATAGCTTCTTATGCATTTTTTGTGGTAACCGGTACTATTGGATTCTATACATGCTTTTGGTTCACAAGTCTCATTCTCATATACTCCTCAGTAAAAATTGATTAGTTATAGCAAGCAACGGTTTGGGTTAATCTACTATAGTTATTAGAGGATGAAGGAAGTTTGTGTAAGGATTTTGAAATTCAGATACTGTCATGTTCACGTGTAACCTATTCTATACAATTTTGAATTATGATGACATCGATTCTTTTGTTTCAGTATCATTTTAATTGCCTTTGTCTCGTTTAAATAGAGATTTATTTGAGGGTGGTTTGTCTTGTCTGAATAGCTGTTTTATGTCTAACTTTTTATATAACTGGAGCACTATGTCTTAGTATAAATGAAATGTCATCAATTTGAGCTTGAATGCCTGGAATAAATGGAATCTAACTGAATATGTGATGATCTTAGTGGTAGCATATTGGCACCGGCAGTGTCTGTACTTTTTATCTAAAATGTTGGCTATATGGTATTTTTATTCATTTGCAAAAAGATACAGTTGTTCGTAATTTAGGTAGAGTATTTGTGTTATTAGTTAATCATTATATATGTATCGTTGTTCGTATGTTTCTTGACCAGTTGGTTTCTTTACCTAAAAAAAAGGTCAGATTGTTGTTAATCTCTGTCCTTGATAATAACTTTGCTCACTGTAATTCAACAAAAACAAAACTCAGTTCTTCATAATTATAAATTATCTGTCTATTTGCTAGACACTACAGGTTGATCAAGTTTAATGTATATGAAGGGAGATATATGATAAAGGTGAGTTCTACAATGGATCGTCTTGATAGATGTGCCTCACCACAGACTATACTTCAATAACACTTATAGTTATAGATCAAATGAG
The DNA here is from genome assembly GCA_018208015.1 of Medicago ruthenica. Lineage (NCBI taxonomy): Eukaryota > Viridiplantae > Streptophyta > Magnoliopsida > Fabales > Fabaceae > Medicago > Medicago ruthenica. The sequence goes on from WNNG01000080.1 coordinate 102,791, forward strand.
CTCCTAGATTGAACTATAAATATACTACACAATATCTGCGAACAATTATTCTTATATTATTAATGTTGTCTACAAATACATGAGTAGACAACATTAATTTTAACCTTTCCACCTTATTTGACTTCCAAGTGAGTAATTTACTGGACTTTCGTTCAGAAGGTGCTTACTGATCTATGAAAGAGAGACATCCAACGACGATACCACGTGATCTCTCATCTCAAGGACCCCCATCATTTAACAACTATTTCTCAAAATAGATTTCAAGAAACTCTTTTTAAGTCTATAAATACAGTGTCTTCCTTCACAACCATCAAAAGTTATCCGCTTACTCAACTCAAGCATCAAAACTGAGACACATTTGAGAGCTTTATCTTGTTCTTTGAAACTAGGGGTGGCAACTTGGTCCACCAAATCCATATTCATCCAATCCATCCACCATAAAATCCATCAAATCCATCCACCAAACAAATTTTTGTTAATGGATTGGTTTTGGATCCAATCATTTAGAACAATGGATGTATTTGATCCATCCACCTTATTTTAAAAGTCCAATGGATTATTTATTTTTTTAAAACAAATCCATTGGATCATTTTAAATAATAAAAACACGCTAATTTAAAAAATAAAAATAACTTATTTACAAAAAAAAATTATAAAAAACTGAAACAATTGAAAAAAAAAAACTGAAAGAAAAAAAATTATTTTTTAATATTAAAAAATTATTTATTTAATATATTATTAATATTTAATATTATTTTAACATTGACGGTGGTCAACGCCGGAGAACCATCGCCCGCCGTTGCGATTCGACGGAACACCACGTCGGTCAACGGTGGTCAACGACGGTCAACGGTTGTGGTGGTCGGTCAACAGCTGTGCACCACCACCTATTATTATATATTTAATTTTGTTTGGGCTGAGACAAAAATCAAGTTTGGACTTGATAATAAAATCTGTTTTGGGCTTAGACATAAATAAATAGGTTGAATATTTTTACTTTTGGCACCAATTAATTAACTAAATATTTATGAAATACAAATTTAATAAATAACACATTTTATTTGATGGATCGGATGGACAATCCATCCGTTAAAATCTAGTAATTGATGGATTGAATGGTCAATATACTTAACAGATGGATCGGATGGTTTTTTTTTCAACAAAAAAATTAGTGGATTGTAATGGATTAATGTATTTCTTTTGATCCATCCATTAGGATCCAAATTCATATCCATCCAATCCATCCATTTTGCCACCCCTATTTGAAGCATTTGAAATGGGCTTCCGTTTACCTGTAGCCATTACACGGGCTTCATTTAGCAGTAGCCAACCGTCATCAAAAGTAGCATATGTGCCAAAGGGATATCTTGCATTGTACGTCGGAAAGTAGAAAAATACTAAACAAAAAATATTTAACATTTAATGAATTTAAAAGGCATTCAATTTAATATCATTTAAAGGTACTTTTGTTATCTAAGAATCAAGTAGTCGTCTCAATTGGAAACTGGAAAGCTCCCAAAAGCTAGAAACTCGTCCAAACTAGGCCATGATCTCTTGCTTAGCCTGATGTTTCCTCTTGGCCTTTTATTCATGACTGTTTACCTTATCGCTTTTAAATGGAGAACTTGAAATAGTCTGATACTTAAAAGCAGCGATAAATTCTCAAACTAGAGGAAACCAAAAAACAAATATGAAACATTAAAATACAACTCCTTCCCCTCGATTGTCAACAGAGTTTCATGAGTAGAGGTTCTACAAGCTAATTGTTCTTATATGCCGAAAACAAATCACCGATGACCGAACAACCTTTATCAGCACAAGTTAAAATTTTGGGCTATAGACCACCTTATAATCACGCCAAAGCAGCGGTTGTTAGACTTTCTTTGAAAGACTGCAATTATTTAAAACAAAATTATACAGGACTGCTGAAATTAAGAGTATAATTTTCGGCAATTTCAGTATTTCTCCTACTTGTTGTTTCAAACATGTACTATTATCTTCTGACTACTGACCAAACCCTCAATATTACTACCTTAGAATCCACACTAACAAGATATTCTTTGGTAGCTAGCTGTGCATCGGCATTGAACTGAGTTATCAATATGAAGAGGAAATGTGACATGTCTACAAAAATATAAGTATCCATGAATCAAGCATTAAGTTGAACCTAGCCATCTCATTTGACTTCCAAGTGGGTTATCTACTGGCATTTCATTCAGATGGTTGGGCAAGCTATAACCCGTGACAAAC